>MU228424.1:72975-85062 GCA_018584345.1 Thuja plicata | reverse complement strand
TTCTCCACCAAACCCTTCTTCTTCTCTCTAAAATGGCGTTAGCAAAGAAAAAAAGTGTTTTTGGCCAAGTCTGGGCCGTCAGTCCCTATAAGAGGACTGCGGCCGATAAGTTTTCAAAATATCGCGACAAGTTTGAAACTTATCGCCGATATTCTCTGTGATAAGTTACAAACTTTTCGGCCGATAAGTTGGCGCGAAAGTTATGTAACTTATCGCAAGGCAGAACTTATCGCGATAAGTTCACTTATCGCCGATAAGTCTGCCAGAAGTTGATCTATGGTTCAAAGGGTTCAGTTGGTGGAGCCAGAGACCGTTTCCCACTCAGTGATTAGGGATGTTCAGGTTTGCTCTTTGTTTGAGTCAGATCGACACACTTACTATTTATAGTAAGTGTTTATTTTGGGTAAGTTAGGGTTTCTATCTTTAGAAGGGCACCTAGACAGTTTGCTAGCAACATGGAGTTGTGGTGACATTGATAGAGCTTCCATTTTGGGACTTTCTATTTATTGTAAGTCAAATTATGGTCAGGGCTATTTTTGACAGGGGCACCCATACTTATGGTATGCACAATGATTAACTCATTTGTCAGTTGGCTTAGTTTCATGGACTTACTATTTATAGTAGGTTAGTGGATGTTAGAGAGGAACCCTTACTATTTTTAGTAAGGCAGTTAGATGCACAATGGATACAATGGTTAGCTCCCAGATTCAGACGGAAACAAGAAATGATTATAAAATGAGTTATATTATTTTAATTATTAATATAGTAATACTTTATTAATAATCAATGATAAAGTGCAATTATAAAGTTATATTTTCACTTTATGTGAATGGGGCCACTTAATGACTTAAAAGTCATTTAATAAAGTGCATCACAGTGACATAATATAACTTTATGGTTTAAGTGGACTTTATTTAACAAAGACTTTTAAAAGTATACTTTATAATAAGTGATAAAGTGTTATTTAAAAAAGGAGCTATAAGTGTTTAATAAAGTATACTTTATATTATTTTATTGTGCAACAAATGGAGAGAAATATAATTAAATATTATATTTCAAATACATCAAGAGCAAGTGCAACAAAAGCTAAATATTTTTTAGTTATGAGAAGTGTATAGGTGAAGAGACATATTTCTCTTGGAGAATCATAAAAAGCCAGGGCAAGAGAAAATTCATTCATTCTATGCATTTAATATTATTGAATTGAGTGAGAGAATTTGGAGACAAGGGTTTCAGAAGTTTCGGCTTGGAGAATTGGGAATTCTTCATAGTTTTCAACACTTTGAATTGGTAATATCCAGTGAATTGTGCAAATGACAATGACTTTACTCAGAGGCCATGATTGGATTTATTGGTGAAGAAATATCAAGGGTTTGTGTATATATTTGAAGTCTCATCTATTGCAGACCTGTAGCTTCATTGTTGCAGCCATTGTTGATTAGATTGCAAGCTCTTTACCTTGCTGCTATTAATTCCAGATTTCACTATAAAAGAGTTGGTGCAAAGTCCGGGTATGAATAGAGTGTTTTTTATCATTGTATATGAAGATATAAATAATAAAATTCAGTTACAACACTCATATAATTGAACTTTATTTCAGTTTGTTATTTCTTGCAAAGTTTATATTCTTGCCTGGCAATCCATTTAAAAGATTCAGAAAATTGCATATTTATTCCAAAACAATTAGTCAAATATATCATTTCATAGCAATTTAGAGGTTTGGTAGAGTTAGAACCAGCAAGGGTTCTTATATAGCTCAACCTCCATCAAGCAAGCCTTTGCTGCTAAATCCTTTCAGAAGGATAAGGGCAAGTCTCATTCTCAACAGTATTCTCAGCAGTCTTCTCAGCAGAGGTCCTCTCCTCCAGCATCAGAAGGCTCCAAGAAAAAGAACATTCAATGCCACTACTGCCACAAGTTATGTCACATGAAGGTTGAATGTCGGAAGCGCTTAGCTGCCCACTCTAAGCAATCTGGTTCGCAACCCAAAGCGAACAACTCAAAGCACAGTGAGTATACAGAATCTGCCTTTTACGCCTTCATGGCTAAAAGACCAGCAGATCATGTCACGTCGTCTGCCCGGTACATTGATTTCAGGTGCCTCTTGTCATTTCACCCACTGCAAAGACTGGTTCAGTGACTACCAACCTAATTCAGATTCTGTTATTTTTGGTGGAGGGGAAGAGTATACTGTTGTCGGCAAAGACAACATTCAAATTCAGTCTACTGGGAGGAATCTCATTTTCCTCGATGTGTACCACGGGATGGAACTTAATCTACTCTCAGTCAGTCAAATACTGCGACACTCTCCACGGCTGGATGTCACCTTCAGTTCACATCAGTGCACCATCATTGATAGGGAGACTCGGTTTGATGTTGCAGTTGGTCTTGAGGATCATGGTCTTTTCAGGCTTGCAGATTCTGGTACTTCTCAAGACCTTATTATGGCTGCTCGACAGTCTTCTGTCAGTTCACTTTGGCATCAACGTTATAGGCACTTACATGTGCGCTCTCTCTCAACTTGCGCTGGACGAGCTTGTCCTCAGATTGCGAGAGATGTAGACTCAACAGCTTGGAGTTTGTGATGCATGCCAGGCTGGGAAGCAACATCACACACCTTTTCCTATTGGCGATTCATGGTGGGCTTCTCAAGTACTTCAACTTGTTCATGCCGATATCTGCGGCCCTATGGCCACTCCTGTTCTTGGGTCTAGGTATTTTCTGTTGTTTGTTGATGATTTCAGTAGAAAAATGTGGGTCTATTTTCTTAAAAAGAAATCAGAAGCATTTACTATATTTCAAAAGTTTAAACCTCTAGTTGAAACAGAGTCTGGGAAATCTATTATTGTTGTTAGGACAGGTAATGGGGGAATTTTTTCCTACTAAATACTCTAGCTTCTGTGATCTTCATGGCATGAAGCGCTAGTTAACTACACCCCACACACCACATCAAAATAGTGTACTTGAACGTTGGAACAAAACAATCACCGAGATGGCTAGGTCTATGCTTGAGCACAAACATGTTCTGAAGAAATTTTGGGCGGAAGCAGTTAACACTGCAGTGTGCCTTTTGAACCGGTCACCCATTGTAGCGGTCAAAGGTAGGACTTTGGAAGAGGCCTAGTGAGGTCGTAAGCCCCGAATGAGTCATCTGAAGGTTTTTAGCTCTCTTGCCTATGTTTAGATTCTTGATGTGTCTCGCACCAGGTTGGATGCCAAGAGCCAGAAACTCATGCTTGCTAGATACAGTTGTCTTCACAAAGTCTATCGCTTGATCGACATTGAGACATCTCGTCTCCAGTACAGTCGTGATGTAGTCTTTGATGAGTAGCGAGGACCTTTGATGCCTTTCTCTCCTGTTCCTAATTCAGTAGACCAGCCTATGAAAGCTCATGATTTGGGAGTTCGCCTTCCATTAAGTCCATCTCCTGGGAGGGCTCCTGTAGCTCAAGTAGCTCCAGTACTACCGGTCATTCCTGTACATACACCTCTGGCCTCTCCTCCAGGGTCACCTATATATGCAAATGCTTCTCCTGATTTTGATTCAGATTCTTCTGATGAGGAATCTGATCATAGAGGATTGCCTGATAATAATGTTGGTCCTCTCCGACCTGAATGGTGGGCTAGGACACTTGCTGATCTTCGGTGTGATGAGCTCATTGAGGGGAGAATTGCTCGGAAAAAGAGCAAACCTACAAAGACTGTCAATATTGCTCTCATGGCCAACATTCATATTGTGCTTGAACCACAAACATACTTAGAGGCTAAAGGAATTCGAGAGTGGGAACATGTCATGAATTCTGAACACCACAGCCTGCTGAAGAATCACACCTGGGTCCTTTTTGATCCTCCACCAGGGAAGAAACCCATTGGCTGCAAATGGGTCTACAAAATTAAGTGCAAGTTTGATGATACTTTGGATAAGCACAAAGCTCATTTAGTTGGGAAAGGTTTGTCTCAGCGTTAGGCCATTGATTATGAGGGGACTTTTGCTCCTACAACAAAAATGAGCACTATCAGATTAGTTCTAGCCATGGCAACTCAATTTGGATGGCATGCCCATTAGATGGATGTCAAGAGTGCTTTACTGAATGGTGACCTACAGGAAGAGGTCTACATGATGCAGCCTCCTGGTTTCAAGGTTGCTGGTAAAGAACACCAGGTTCTTAGACTGGTGAAAGTTCTCTATGGCTTGAAGCAGGCCCCTAGGGCATGGTACATGAAAATTGATAAGTACCTCAGTGATCAAGGCTTCCAAAGGAGTTCTTCAGACTCAAATTTGTACATCAAGACTACTGATAGTGACAACATCCTTCTGGTCATTTATGTGGATGATCTGATCATCACTGGCAGTTCGACATCTTTGATTCAGGGAATCAAACATAATTTACACTAGTCTTTTGATATGACTGACCTTGGCCTCATGCATTATTGCCACAGTGTTGAGGTTCAGCAACAGTCTTCTGGTATATTCATTTCTCAGTCCATCTATGCCAGGGTTTTGTTAGACAAGTTTCATATGCAGGATTGCAAGCCTGCATCTACACCTACGAAGAAAGGTCTGAAGTTATCAACCAAGTCTCATTCTCCTCCAGTTGATGATACTACATACAAGCAACTAGTAGGCAGTCTCATCTATCTCTCTGCTACTAGACCCGATATCAACTTCGCCGTCAGCTACATTTCATGGTTTATGACAACTCACAAGGCTGATCATTGGATGGCTGCTAAGCGTGTGCTTCGTTATGCGAAGGGCACTCATGATTATGGGATTATCTACTCTCAGAGTCCTAATCCTCGACTCAGTGGTTTCACAGTTTCAGATTGGGCAGGCTTTGTTGACAATAAAAAGTCAACCTCTAGATATGTGTTTAGTTTGGGATTTGGTGTCATCACATGGACCAGTAAGAAGCAATAGAAAGTTTCTCTCTCCTCTACAGAGGGACAGTTAAGGCAGGTTGTGAAGCTGTTTGGCTTTGTCGTATGCTTGGGGATATGCAGATGTCACCATCAGGCCCGACCACTTTGTTTGTTGATTATGAAGGCATTATCAACTTAGCACGAAATCTAGCCTTCCATGAAAGAACCAAGCATGTAGATATTCACTGTCACTACATTCGGCAATTGGTTTAAGACGAGACAATACATTTGCAGTATGTTCCTACAGTGGATCAGACTGCTGAGATTGTCACCAAGCCTCTTGGTCCAGACAAATTTTCCAAATTCAGAGGACAACTTGGTGTAGTGGATAGATTAACCATTAAGAAAGGGTATTAAATTAATATTTATATGCTATTAATGGTTATCTATTATCTGTTTTTAAATATATTATAAATATTATTATCTTTCTAATATTTAGTTTTCTGTAGTTAGAATAGAATGTTTTTATTCTTTGCGATCATTTCGCAAGGAAACATCGTTCTATTCATTTGTATATATGGAAACATCAAGATTTTTACCACAATAGCTCCTTGAATTCTCCTCGATGGGTTAAGTCTTCCTTTAAATCTGAAATTTTAGGAATTGATCTTCCTCCTAACATGAAATAATGTTTTTTCCGCCCATCCTTTCAATATAACCAAGCCATTTTAATCATCACATTCCTTGCCACTATGATGTAGACATAGTGAGGTAATGCTATGCTCAGGTAACGGATCATTAGTAGAACTTATACGTTCATGTCTCTGATCAATGATTGCTGATTTACCGCATCCCAAATCAGTACACCCAAACTCATCATAGAGGTTTTTGGATACTTCAATTACAATTGTGAATGATTCACTATAATACCTAGATTGTCTTGATAGGGATTCTTCATATAGCTTTAGGCTATGAGAAATTCTCTGTTGTTCCTGAGTAAGAATTCTTATTGCCTTTCTCAAGCTAGTCATATTTTCCATTATTGGTGAGGCAGGAAGGAAAGTAGGTAACGATCTTCCATCCTTAATTGTACCCATCGATGTAACTTGTAGTTGAAGCAAATCGATTTATACCCTCTGGCTAGCAAGATCAAAGCTCTGATTGTTGTCTTCAATTTTGCATTCCCCAAAATTGAGACAACCCTACGTAATTCTCAGCGGTTGGTAGGAGTTTTCTCTAAGAGTGTTGATGATTTGCAAGGAGTTTGATTTAACAAGATCAGTTATCCCTTGGTTCTTGTTCGATTTTACTTTTTGAGATCATCCAGTCTTTTTATCCTTATTTTTTCTTTGCCTTTCTTTGTGTCTTGTTTTGCTCTCATTCTGGTCGGAGTCTTATAGCCTTTGTCTTCCAGTTTGTTTTCAGGCAGTTCGCACATCCTTCTAAAATTGTCGAAAGAATGGGTTTTTCTTGTCAGCTGCATAAAACGAAAGCTTATTTTGTATGTGAACTAGATTTTAAACTCTATTCCAACATTTCATATCATTTTTGTGAAGTTTTGCTTTAAAATTTTAATGATAGCATGGTTTTACATTATCGAATCATTAAAGTTTTAAAGTCGCATATAAAATTATAAATTGTTTTCTCTATTATATCAAATGATGATGAAAAGATGAGCTTTATAAATAAATTTAAAATTTATTTATAAATTTCGAACTTCCATTTTAATGACGATTTACTTTGCATATATTTTAAAAATAATGTTTTATTCATAAGTCTAAAAAGAAACTGAATTTAAAGTGTATAAACATATGTTTTTAAAAAAACACATGATAGTACGATTTTGGAATTTAGTGACGTGATATATTTGTCGAAATGTATATGGCTTTATGAAATAAACGTTAGGTTTTTAAAAAAATAAGTATAACTATATTACTTTTAAGTGATATGTTTTTAAAATATGCAAAGAAAATGATATGTTATTTTTTTAATTTCGGCTCTCTATACCTTAAGGTGTCGATTTTCAATCTTATAACATAACGTTTTAATGAAAACGTTTGAGTTAACAGAAACCGCGGCTGGGAGTCGATTGAAATAGCTTGGCGTGTACATATGTTTTTAACTATGTTTTGTTTTATGAAAAACCCGCGAGTCTTATATTAAAGCACGGTTTCCTTAAACATGGCGTCGATTTTATTAAGAAAAACATTACATTAAAATGTCATAAACTCCCTAAAGTGCGTGAGTGTTTTAATGCATAGAATGTTTTTAAAAAAAAAACTTTGCATATTATGTGGCGTCGTTTTATATCATACCTGCATATCGTATTGCATATGTTTAAAACCATAGATAACCAATGGTTATCGGGCACTAATTTCTCACCAATAAAATGCGATAGTCTTTGCTAAAGAAGTTATCGCGGTAGCATGGCGTCTTTTTCGTTTGAATATGCATAAACATTTTTGTTAAAATGTTAAACTCCTCCACCACAGGCTGCGTTAATTTCCCAGTAAGAGTATGTTGGAGTCTTTTTAACAGTTTGCATCCACAAATCTGTGCGGTTTTAGCTGGAGCTACTTCTTGTGGTGTCATTAAAAACTTTGACTCTTTCTTCTGCATTCAATGCATGCCTTAAAACACTGCAGTTAAGGTGAGTTTTAATTTGATTTTCAAAAATGTTTTTTGCTTTAGCCTTCAAATTCGAAATTCATTCTTGATTGATTTATTCAAAAGAAAAAAGAATGCCTTGATGATAGGGCACGTTGTAAAAAGCCTAAGTCGCTCTACTGGTAATTAAATCAATATTGCAATTATAATAGTGATAGTGCCAATGGATATCCTTCTTATTTATTCAAATTACCTCAAATGATAATTGTTCAATGAAATCTCAGTGTCACTAGAGTCTGGGAATGTTTACAAAATGTTCCGCACTTATTATACTAATGCAATAAATAGAAGAACCTGGTATTAATTATGGCAGTGCTGGAGTTGACGCCATGCTACCTCTGTATTCCTTCCTACGCAGCTCTCACATATGTCTTCCCACGAGCTGCCAATGATTCCGATGTGTCTTCACCACGCAGGGGGGGTCTGCCACAGCACACTCAACGTGCAAGAGACCTCAGAAAAACCTCACGTGGCCTGCACTTTGTGGGACGCGGCTTCCTCAACCTCTAACACGGCCTGCCCTGTTAATTACGGGCCGCATTCCAGCGTTGGTGGCTTGTCTGTAGATTGCGGCCACCCTACAGTTCCAGCGGCTTCCACTCTTGGAGTCTTCTATCCAGATCGAGACCTTGCTGCCACTCACGTGAGTTCTCAAGCAAAATTGTATTTAGGAAAACGGTTTTGCTCAGCCCACAATTACTCACTATGAATTCGCACTTACAGTGTGCTTGCATAAATTGGACAATTCACCTTTCCTTCAGCCACAGTCGAACAGTAAGAAGGAGAAGAACAATTGATTTTATAACAGCAATCAATTGACTATCAGTCCAAGGAAGAATCAGTCTTCCAGACCCGATTTGACCCTTATATATTAGCAAGGGCTCAGATAAGAGAGACAATTCTCGCAACCAAGTTTTTAATAAATGTATTCGATGATCAACTTCACAAATAAGCCCGAATATATAACTCCTTGAATGCAAGAGTTTCTAAAAACCATTTCCAGTTAACCAGTCTTCAAAATGTCAACTTCTAAAAGCATTATAATAATAAGTTATTATTATTATAATACTATAGTCAATTTATTAATTAATAACATATTGTCATTAATTAATATTAATTATGCCTCTGATGACGATTCCTGCATCCACTATAAAAATAGTTGATCAACCTGGTCTTCAACTGCACTGCCAGAAATAGCAACTGGCCTCCAACTGACTTACTATAAATAGTAAGTCCAGAAATAGAATCTGAACGCTGAGACCCTCAAAACAAACTGTCAACTCACGAGGGTCGTGCTGATGAGTTAACCATATTCAGGTTCCCAGAACCTGCTAATTCGGGGACATCACAGTCTGCCCTCCCTGAAATTGCTTGTCCTCAAGCAATCACAATCCAGGGTGCTGCATAATATCCTCGGCCTCCCAAGTGGCATCCTCGTCAGGTAACCCCTGCCACTTGACTAAGTATTCCCGGATAGTTCTTCGGCGCAGCTGTCTCTCACGGATATCCAAAATGGCCTCTGGTATCAATTCCAGTTTCCCCTCATCATCCAGGGGTGGTAATACAGCAGAAGGAGTCACAGTTTGGCCTAAGGCTTTCTTGAGGCGCGAAACATGAAATGCATTGTGCACTCTACTGTCCTCAGGTAATTCCAGCTCATAAGCCACCTCTCTGACACGTCGAACCACCCGGAATGGCCCATAGTACTGCGGCTTGAGCTTTTCTACCCCACTCTTCTTGATAGAAGACTGCCTATGAGGCTGCAGCATAAGATAAACCATGTCCCCAACCTCAAAAGAATGAGCTGTCCTCTTCTGATCCGCATACTATTTTTGTACATTCTGTGCTCTCTGTATATTGTCCCTCAATGCCCTCATAATGTCCTGACTGTCCTGCAATAACTCTCTTGCACTGGGCACCCTGCTGTCACTGCATAGTAAATCCACAAAAGTCGGGGGATCATAGCCATACAAGGCACGAAAAGGGGACATCTGTATGCTCATGTGAAATGTGGAGTTATAAGAATACTCGCACATATGTATCCACTTAACCCAAGCCCTCTGCTGTGAGGACACGTAATTCCGCAAATAGCCTTCCACCCACTTATTGACAATCTCGGTCTGGCCGTCGGTCTGCGGATGATAACTGGTACTCGGTGTCAACTCTGTACCACATAACCTAAAGATCTCCTCCCAGAAGTAGCTCATAAAGTGACTATCTCGGTCACTCACAATGTTTTGGGGTAAGCCATGAATCCTAGACACCTCCCGAAAGAATATCTCGGCCAGCTGCACTGCGGAATAAGTAGTGGTGATAGGGAAAAAATGTGCATACTTCGTGAGCCTATCCACCACCACAAAAATGCAATCCTGTCCTTGGGCTTTGGGTAGCCCCACAATGAAATCCATAGAAATACTTTCCCATTTCCGCTTAGGAATGGGAGTGGCTGTAACAGTCCGGCGGGGTAAGTGTGCTCTTGTTTGTTCTGCTGACAAACAGAGCATTCGCGAACATATCGCCGAACATCTCCCTTCAGTCCCTTCCAGGTGAACCTCTCTCGAATTTGCCTGTAGGTTTTAAAGAAACTTGGATGACCCGCCATAGGTGTGCCATGGAAAACCCGGAATACAATCTCTCGAACACCCAAACCTGCCACAAGGAAAATCCTCCCCTTATAAATGATCAACTCATCCACAAGGGAATATCTGACATCCTGGATATTGCCATCAATAATGCTTGTTGCCCAACCATCCCTAGCATACTCAACTAGGATCAAATGCCTCCAAGCCTCAGGAACCTCGGTAAGTGAGCAGAGGTGGGGCCTCCATGATAGAGCATCGGCCACCACTTTCTGGGTTCCTTTGATATAGGTAATATCAAAGTCATATGACTGCAACTTACCCATTTCTGCTGCCTCTCATTAAGATCTCGCTGCCCAAGAAAATGTTTCAGACTATTATGGTCAGTTTTGAAGCAAAATTTACTCCCTACCTAGTACTGTCTGAATTTGGCCAAGGCATGCATAATGGCCAACATTTCCTTATCGTACACACTGAATGCTCTCTCAGGACTACATAGTTTCCGACTCTCGAAAACACTGGGATGGCGATCCTGAGATAATACGGCTCCTATACCCTCTCCTGAAGCATCGCAGTGTAGATCAAAAGGCCTCAAAAAATCTGGAAGTGCCAAGACCGGACAAGTAGTCATAATAACCTTGAACCTCTCAAAGCACTCTTGTGCCTGAGTGGTCCACTGAAAAACACCCTTACGTGTCAAGTCTGTAAGGGGGGCAGCATGTCTAGAAAATCCCGCCACAAATCTGCTGTAGAAAGCACATAATCAAATGAACCCTCTCAACTGTGTCAGGGTCTCTGGCGTGGGCCAATCTAAAATGGCGCAGAGCTTATCAGGATCCATACGCACACCATCTACACTAATGATGTGTCCCAAATAGAGCAGCTACATCATTCCCAACGCACACTTAGATTCCTTGGCATATAAGGAATCTCTCTCCAATATACCCAGTACTGTGTCCAAATGTTCCACATGGTCATCCCAAGTCTTGCTGTAGACTAGGATGTCATAAAAAAAACAGTACAAACCTTCTCAGCTGGCTGTGGAATACCCTGTTCATCGTAGACTGAAAAGTAGCTGGTGCATTCGTCAAACCGAAGGGCATGACAAGGAACTCAAAGTGCCCACAGTGACATCTAAAGGCTGTCTTTTCTATATCCTGTTCCTGAACTCTGATCTGATGATACCCAGACCTCAAATTGATCTTCGAGAAACACTGTGCTCCATGCAGCTCATCAATCAACTCGTCAATCCGTGGAATGGGGTATCGGTTCTTAATAGTTCTTTTTTTTAGCATTCGATAATCAATACACATGCGCAAGGTGCCGTCTTTCTTCTTCACTAGAACAACTGAAGAAGCAAAAGGGGATTTACTCGGCCTAATGTGCCCCATCTCGAGTAACTCCCGTATTGTCTTTTCAATCTCATCTTTCAGCCGTTTTGGATGCCTGTAAGGGGTGATCATAACGGGCTTGGTGCCCTCCAACTCTATAATGTGCTCAGTTCCCCTATCCGGAGGTCTACCCATAGGTAAGTCTCTAAACACCTTATCATGTTTAGTTCTCAACTGCTGAATGTCCGAGTGATATGTGAATTTATCTGCATGGTCTAATGATGGCATCGGTCTACACTCTACTGCCCGGTCTACCTCATCCTCATGACGTACTAAATGCTGCATTCGCCTGAGTGAAATCTGTTTGAGCCCCCCCTCTTTGATGGCCTAAAGAACCTGTGGTTTTCCCTCTGAGATAAACCTTATCTCCATCTACTCTGTACTGATGTAGATGTGCTTAATGGTATGTAACCAGGCCATCCCTAAAACCAAATCTGTACCACTCATATCCACTACGTAGAAATCTGCCTTGAAGGCATAAGTTCCCAGTTTGACTGGTAAATCAGTCACCATCGTGTTACACTTCAGAGTGTAACCATCTGCTACCTGTACTCTCAATCCTGCGAACTCCTCTGTCTGGATACCTCTGC
>MU228424.1:0-18089 GCA_018584345.1 Thuja plicata | reverse complement strand
TTCCCCCTCATTTCATCATCTTTTTAAGGACTCAACCAATATAATAGGAGAAATGCTTGTAGAGGACTATCGAGTGGCATTTGATGAACAAAAAATCAATTAAAATCTGGACAGTTCTTGGAAGACTACCGTGCTCATATGCATTTGAGAACCTAGTGTGCAACCATTTTTCAAGTATCTTCAGATCTAGATTACAAAACACATTTGGGTATGTGTATACCTTAGTGATTAAGTATTTTCAACTATCCATAATTCTTATCTTGGTTTTAGGATATTGATGTCAATACACTATTACACAAAAATATATTCTTGGTTTCTAGCAGCTCTTACATACCATGGCATATATAAATCATTTTTTTTTTTTTCATTTTGAAGTCAGAATTCTCCTAATACTGTCTGAAATTCATGTTTTGCTAAGGGTGATTGCTTTGATACAAATGCTGTCACTGGCTGACAATTTTGACGCTCTGTGAAAGGCTTGTTTATATCTCATCTTCTAGCTTCATAATATGACAGCAGTAATGAGAGAAGAATTCTTATTCAGAAAGTGCCATAGCTCTGTCATCATTATATTGTCTAGACTCTAAACAATTAGTGGTGTTTCTTTCTAAAAGAAACTAAAGTGTTTGACTACCTAAAATGCTTGTTTGCATTATTAGGCCTTGAGGGCATGTTGGAACAGCTATTTTAGCTCTATGTCAACTTTATTTTACAATATGTTTCCCACCATTTCATTATGTACAACCATTTTTCAAGTATCTTTAGATTCAGATTGCGAACCACATTTGGGTGTACTTATACCCTAATGATTAAGTATTTCTAATCATCCAACATTCTTGCCTTGGTTTTAGGATATTGTTCTCAACAAACTATTAGATGAAGATATATTACTGGTTTTTAGTACCTCTTACATGCAATTTTATATATAAATCTTTTGGTTTTTTTATTTTTTCATATGTGAGGATTGCTTCTTGATCTCATTCTCTAGTTTCATGATATTCCGGCAATAATGAGATAAGCGTTCTTATTCAGGAAGTACCATAGCCAGTTTAAGGAAAGTTCATCTTCTACTTCAATGATATTCGGGCAATAGTGAGAGGAGCAATCTTGTTTAGAAAGTGTCATGTCCAGGTTTAAAAAAGCTCTGATATTTCTTCTTGTGTACTGGGATTGCTGGGCCCTCCTAGAAAATTAAGCATCATCTAGCAGATCCATTGAGCCCTCTTATATCAGTTACTTCTGAACCTTGTGAGTTGAGACTTGACTTCCTACACTTATTCGTTCTGTGGTATCCACTTGTAGTGTTAATGTTTCAATTTGTCACTTTGTGACAACACAATATGGAAATGTGTTAGGAGAATCCTTTCTTTGAATTAGTGGGTGTAGCTGATTCAACCTATTCTTGAAAGCTAACACAAGTAACTAGATTGAAGATTATGCAGTGTGTAAAAGTAACTTTTGCAGGGTTTTGCATGTAACAAAATGTTTAAAAAAAATGTAGGTCAATCTTTTGATCTCAGAGGTAGAAGCACAAGATCAAAAGTACATATCTCAGCACGAGGTTTTCTGGTTTTTGCAGCTAAGCTCTAACATGGATTTAAACACAAATATTTTCCAACGATTTACAGAGATCAATAGATACACATCAACTGTTGGCTTGATGTAAAACAAGAAATGTAATACTTATAACAGCAGTTGACGAAGAACAAGATTGAAAGCAATCAACAACTCCAAGGTAAATAAATAATAAAGCTACTTGGCAAGGTAGAAGATCAAAATTAGCAATATTAAATAGGAACCTTCATTGTTACTTGTGAACTTGACAATTAGAACACAAAATATCAACTCTGAAATTTGAATTAAAATTTTGGCACCATATGCTCAATATAAACTCTCATCTGTTTGGACAACCTGCAAATGTTATCAGATTTGACAGAAGTACACCAACACCTAACAACTTGGCAGTTTGATGGGAAGGATACTTAACTGGAATTAATTGCATGACAAGAATGATAGAATTACTGACTACTGCCAAGGGTAGTACTTGTGCATACACTACATCCAGAAAGGGTGCAATGGCAGTTTGGGTCATCTAAAACCCTTTACACTTTGAAGAGAGGAACTTTTGCATTCGAATCGTGAGTAGTTCTGCCTAGTTATATGTCTCCCTTTTGCTAAGCCCAATCATGTACTATGTCATTGTAAGATCCTGTCCAAGATATGATCTGATTTTTCTGATATATATATATGTGTGTGTGTGTGTGTGTGTTTGTGTTTTTTATTTTGCATTTATTTGCAACGGTTTTGTTTGAGTTTTCAATGCCAGGTGATTGTTTGGAGTTCAACTATGAAACGTATGCAAGATACAATGTGTTTGGTTCCAAAATGCAAATATATAAAGGACCGATATAAAAAGTCTGAGTTCTGATATATTTATAACAGAAATTTAAATTCTAGATTTGCAATTCCATATAGAAAGGGATGCATACCAGGAAATCAGCGCTCAACCTCTTGATGAATTTTATTGATGAAACTGAGTCCCAGGAATAGGGGCGTCCAACTTGCTAAAGGGGCACCAATTGCTTTTATTCTCATCAACAATAATTATTGAAAACAAATAATGAAAGAAACAATGGAAATGCTAAACCCTACGTCTGACTTGCAGACAAGGCTGTCAACTTTAGACTGGCAATCCTCAATGGGCATAAGAAAACTGATCCAAACATTATTCCTGATGTTTGATGAACCCGAATCTGCTTCTGATAAATACTGATAATGAATTTTGCACAAACCCCAGCGTCAAATCCAGGTGGTACGATCTGTTGGAAGAATGGTATGGCTGCAAGGAGAATGGTACGGCTGGTATTGGAGAACTTCAACCATTCAATTCTGCTGATTAATCGATCTATAACTGCTGCAACCAATTCCTATAGGAAACCTTGCAGGAAATTCATCAAAACAATGCCCAATCGACCTCTAGGTGACATCCTTATTTATTAAATGATTCTGATATAAATACACCAAACCTTAGAAACCTTTTGACGTAAGAAAATTTGTGAAATCTGTCTGTAAATCATCCAATGTTAGCACAAATGGAAACCCTGTCTAGATTCCCCTCAATGGTGAACTGTATTTTAGTCCAATTCACAAATCTCCAAGGGATTTTGTCGTCAAAGGATACCTAGCATGAGCTGCTCTGTGAAAGAATTCTGAAAATGAACCATAATAATGAGCAAATGTGAGAAATAAAACCCTTTTTATAAAATCCCCTTCACCCTAGAATCCAACGCCTCCTTATAATTTTCTTAACTTTGCTTTTTTCCAATCCCCAAAGGTGGCGAACAAGTCTAGGGAGCATTATAGTTGCACCTTAAAAGATATTTCATTAACTTCATTGTGCCATTTAACTTTATAATGATATATTATATAGTTACTTTATAATTATTAACTTTATAAAGTCACTTCAATAAAAATTACTATGTTTGGCCAAAAAGTAACTTTATAATAAAATAACATTATTTGCTCATTAATAAGCCATCCAAATGCCAATCTCTAACTGATAAAGTCCTCCCATGCCAGGAATAACATACTCCTATCCACTGGATTTGCTTACGGAGATGGATGATAGGCAAATCTCAACATCTGAGTGATCATCTAGGAAAGAGGGGACATTACAGTCATCCATACTGCAATGTCTGAAAATCTTATAGCTTTCATTAATCTGCTTTTGATTAGATCTAGGATACAATGCCATTTATCTTTTGTTAAGTAATCTTTCTTGAGACCCTTATTGTCTTTGCTCCATAAACTTGTCTGTTCTTTTCTTGTCATCTCTATGTAATATTTGAACTGCCATTTCTTTTTGTGCTTGATGAACAACAGTGGTAAGTTTTCATATTCAAAGTCTTGAACATGGAACCCCAAACACTTCTGAAAAAACACCAGGAGTATAATTAATAATAGCTGTTGCGTCCATGTATTGTACTACTGATTAATGTTTTTCTTGATAATGGTTGGATAACATGCTCTGTAAGTAAAGTTCAAAATCCTTGATACTAATATAGGGAACTTGGGTTGTCACATCTACCCGTGCTTTTAGTTAAAGAAACTTTTAGCAGACGATCTTCGGGATTCCCTACCTAACACAATCGACATTTTGTAGCAATGAGGCTTTCCTAGGAAATGGCTTCTACAGTATTGATACTCTTTGTCTGTATCTTCCATTGCTTATTTTTGCCCTTCCTTTGTGATCATCCATTTTTATTATTTCTCTTTTCTTCCAAGGCTTTAATTGTTTTTTAAGAATCTTCAGTTTATAAGAAGAGGGATTCCCTAATGTACTTGTGCCTTTTCTTGCCCCGATCAATGCTCCTAAACTACTACCAGAAAACTTTTAAGGTTTTGTACTTGAATTATGCTTGGCATCTACTTCTGGTTTTTGTAGTGAAGTTTATAATTTCTTCAAGCTACTCATATGGAATGAATATGGCATATACTTATAACAAGTGAATGTAAGCCCCTGGAAGTGTTTCCAATTAACTTGGGATCTTCTGGCTATTTCATAATACTTTCATATGAGACCTAAAGATTGGTTGCCCCTATATGTGTATGGCAATCAAAACTTAATATTCTTTCATCCTTACGGTAGGTGGCAATATAATAGTCGTGAAGTATAGCATGAACAGGGTCTATAATATTTACAGTAGGAGCTCTAGGTATGGTGAACACTGCAACAGCTCTTTGAATGGTAGCAATAGACTTCAATGGGATGAGTATTCATCCATTTACAAATTGGACAACAATCTTTATATCCACTTTTTCAAACATGATAGTTAATCTCTCCAATTGTCCAGTTAAATCATCCTCAAATTGTATTGTAAAATATGGATGTCGTGTAGGATGGGTTTGGAGGTGTACGAATGTGTTTAAAATCTGGTTTTACAACAGTGGTACAAAAAGTAGACTGTATGATAGCAAGAATAATTGAAAAAATAAGATTTTATGGTGATAACAAAGAAATCAAACCATACAAAACAAATGTGGAATTCAAATCATACAGTGACTGCAGGGCCTACAATTGACGAATTTGTGGAGTTCATTTACTTGTAGAAAAAATCATAAAGGTTGTAGGTTGTATGGTGGGAAAGCTCCTCCGGTTTGCAGTAAGAGTGAATAATCTCCCAATCCCTTCACATTTTTGTGTTTCTCTGCCGTATGAATAGGTAAACCGTAAAATGTTGCTGCAAACATGTGTAGCTTCCTTCCATTATTCTATGTTTGCTTTATGCCAAGACTTCTCTTTGACAACATTTCAACAACATTTTGCAACATTTGACAACATTTTATGCTTTGTGAAACCTCTTACATTTCGTCCTCAGTTCAAAAATCTTGACATTCACTCATGGATCTTGGACCCGGGCCGGCGACTTGATCACACCACAATGGACAAAACTCAGACTTAGAGACCAAAACTACTGCCAAACCAAACTAAAGCTAAGCAAAATGACCAATCTACCAGGCAAATGAGGGGGGGGGGGGNTGCTTTGCAATGGGGCGATGTGTGAAAAAGTCACAAGAAGCTGTATGATGTGTCATATGAGGATGAGTGCTGGTGGTCATATGGTGTGATCAAGGAACCATTTCAGGAATTGTTGTTGGGGCTATATAGTAAGAACAAGTAGTCGTATGATGCAAAGGGAGTGTAGTATGGTGAAAATGAATCTCTATCTTTGCTGCTGAAGGTTAAGTTTTATTCTCATTTCAAGTGAACACATACTTTGTTTTCTCATAGAATTTAGGAATGAAAGTGCCTGACAGTGTGAAGAATAAATAATTGCCTCAGTTGTATAGTGTGTTGAGTGAATGGATGTCCTGGCCGTTGTATTTTGTAGTAAATGACTAACTTTGTTGGGCGCTTGCTATAATTTATTTTCCTCACCAAGTGTAACTTTATGTTGTCATTGTACTACGTAAAAGTATTTAGGAACTTGCAGTGCTATGCAGCTTGGCAGGATGACATAATCTAACCATTTAATATAGTTAGGTTGTGCAATTGGGCTTTTAATATTGTCAGACCTTTTATTATTTTCTCCTACAATTGCTGAATAATATTTTTGCCTCTTACCTTTCCACCATTTCTTTGTTTTCTAATTTTCTTTTTCAATAAATTTTCTGTGAAGTTGATTTAACTTCACCAATATTTACCTTTCCCCTTTAACTATTTTTCTCTTAGTACTTTGAGATGTATCGTCTATAATTTTACATTCTTTTGCAAAGTCAGATACGTGTACTGTAACTGTCGTCTTTTGCAAACCGTGGACTGTATCCCTTACACAAACTATCAAACTTCGTAAAATCATTTTTCATCAGTTGCTCTTTGCAAAGAGTCATAACTTAAAGGAAATTACTTGTTGATGGAAATTCCTTATAGTCCTCTATTTGCTCGTGAAATAGGCCACAAAGAATTTGATTCATCCGTAGAGCATGACTATAGTTCTAGAATCCCTTCGTCATTTAGCTCTTTTGGACCAAGATCGTGCTCCTTTGTCTATTCTTGTTTGGAATACAAATTTGACTAATTGGAGGAAGTTGCTTCCTCACTTACAACTTGGTTCTTTAAATCAAGTGCATACTTTCGTCCCTTGTTTTCAATGGGGATCATATTCTTTTTCCAATTGTGATCAGGTTTGGTTGCTAATAGCCAGCCCCAACCCCAACCCAACAATGCTTCATATGTTTTCTTCCTTAATTGTTTGAACATAAAGTTCAGCAAAAATGACTGGGTTCCAAATATGTATATTTTGTCCCATGAAAACTCCAAGTGCCTAATACCTTGTTGATTTGCACCTGCTAGTTGAAAAGTTGGGGGCCAAATGGCTGGCTTGCTGAGAATTCTCCAAGTGTCTTTTGAAAGTACGTTCACACTAGACTTGACATCAACAATTATATTGTTTAGATTCCTTCCAAGGATCTCCATATTCACCACCATCGGTTTCTTTGTTGTGTAAATTGTCAATTGCATTGGATCAAGCACTTGGTCACCCAATAGTGGAGGTTCATTTATTGGATCTTCATTCTCACCAGATTCCAATTGGGTCATACCATGTACCATCTCATTTTCGACATATACAATAGCATTTTGAAGTTCAAGAATACTATGTAATAAATCCACTACTTTAACTGGTATATTTTTCTTGGATTGCAGTTGATGTGTTACCATTGCGTTTGCATTCAAGTCACAATGTTCGTTATCCACAACATTCTCCTCTTCAACCCTTGCTTCTCGAAGCCTTTCTTTTTTGTATGTGGGTCTGCATACATAATGTTCTTTGCTTGAGCACACGAAATGGCTAATACTTCATTTTCCTATCAACATCAATTAGGTTGATGCTATCCTTTTGCTTCAGACATCCAATGTCTTCATGATCTCCAGGTCCACACCATTTGCATAATTAATTGCACTTTGTCATGCTTGTTCTAGTTGTCTCTCGCAAAGTGACCCCATTCATTACATTGTCAACACTATATGATATGGCATCCTTTAGGGTCATATTAGATTTGGTTTTTCCCTCTTTTCTTTCAATAATTGTTTGGAAACAGATTTTGTGGCTTCGATGGAGTGGATTGTCCCGGTGTACAGTGTACTTGCATACTTCTACTCTTCAAATTGTATGGGCTCCTTTATTGAATGACCCATAACCTAGTAAATCTTACAAAACATCTTTCGAGGACATTTCATCTCCACTTTCTATGTCCATCACCCGATTGTAGGCTTCGAAATAGGACGAGGGTGTACTACCTTCATTTTTTTCTTAATGATGAAAGTAAACCTGCAATTAACCATTGATTTTTTAGACCATTAGCTGATTTTGTTTCCAATTTACCAACAATTATTTAAGTCTACAATTATAAGCTCATATATTTTTGTGCTTACCTTGTTTTGTATTGTAAATTTCTGTTGCTATTTCATTATCATGATGAAGCAATTTAAACTCTTCTTTGAAGGCCTTTTTTAATCTCTCCCACATATTTATGGGCTTGGTCAATTTTTGTATACCAGTCAATCACTACACCTCGCAAGGTGGCTGGAAAAGATCATAACCAAATTGCTTTATCATATTGCCTATTTGCTTTCCAAATTGTTTCACGTCTTATGGTGCCTAAGAAGATCTTTTTATCCATTGCATGTAAACCTAAACAACTTTTGCTTTTATCGGCTTGGTCTTGCCATGGTTTTATTCTGATGCAAACCTAGCGCTTGGAATCATCTTGCTTGGGAGTTTCGATTCAGATATTTTGATGCTTCTGTAATGTCCGCTTCTGGGAGTTGATGATATTAGATAATACTTATGTGGGAATGAGGACTTATGAACTGTTGTATAAATGTATTGATTCACTCTAATTGGATTATTCTTAGATCATACAACTGACATCTTAAGCAATATATGATGTTCAATTATTATATTGATGCAATAAATGTCTTTGATATTTAGTGCTGAAATATGTGATTCTTATTGGTTTGATAAGTTGGAGTATATCGTGTTGTCTTTGATAGACTGTGAGCTTTAATATAATATATAAAATAACACTAAATAATATTGTAGAGAAACTATATACAAACTATTTACTATTGCATAGAAACTACATACAAAATAATATTGCAGAGAGCTTTAATTGATCTTCCCCCTCGCATGGTTTATGGGCTCCGAATCTCCTGGTGATAATCATAATGCTCAAAATATTGCTGATGTCGCGGTTGTAGAAACTAGGGCAAGATCCTTCAAGCAACTTTTTGTAGACGAAGTGCAGCTACCGGAGGGTGCTAGGTTTGTGTTGCAAGCCTACAAGGAGACCACCTGCTCATCTGCCAACAATGGAGGTAAGGACCATTCTACCCCTCCCATCATCATTAAGCCAAATCTTTCTATGGCAATGGCTATCGATTTAAAAAAAGGGCTAAGAAATTGTGTAGTATTTTTGGCGTCTCAAGACATTAACAAACTTCCTTCTCGTAATTTCCTAAATAAGTGGTTGCATAATATTCGGGGAAAAAATTACGGGTTCACTTTTCCTTCTGTCAGATGCTACAAAACGAGCTTTTTTAATTTTCTTTTCTAACCCTACTAGTCAAAAAGAAATCCTCAAAAGATAATTCTGGAGGATTAGCGCTTGTTGCTTTAGAGTTGTGTCTTGGATACCCGAAGCCATACAGGATGAAATACTTGCATTATCTTGCCCTAGGTGGCTTATTGTTGGAAATCTCCCTCCTTTCCTTTGGAATTTGATCCCGTGAGCCCTCGATCCTATCGGGAAAGTGATTAGAATGGACAAGATTGTTAATTTGCTACCCCATATGGATGCTAGGGTTTTAGTTTCAATCAACCCTGGATTGGATCTTCCTAGCGAGATTAAATTGATTTGGAAGAACAAATAATATCGTGCCCTATTGTGTTTCTCGGTTGCATTAACGCCTACTTCTTGTGTAGGAGGGAAGGTCATTTGAGGCATGACTGCCCTCTGTTAAAGAATAAGACCTCTTCCCGCCCTAAACCCTCCGCCAAACCCTATGCTCCTATCTCAAAATCCTCCCATGCTCATAAATCTTCGGCTGCTCTTAACCTCAATAATGATGCCCATGGGGAAGCGGAGCCTAGACCCCATGTTGATGTTGCTTCTCTTTCCTCAACTTTGGACACTCTCAATGATGCTAGTAAACAACATGCTGCCCTACTTGCTCCACCAATGGTGATGCCCTTGATGAACTAAAAAATATTCAGGATAACGATGAATTGAAGTTTGAAATAAACAAGTCTCCCCCACGTCCTAAACATAGAACTCAAAATGCACAACAAATTGCATTAGAGAGGATCAGAAGACTATCTAACCCTAAGTTTAGATCTTCTTGCAACTCCAAAAATGGCTCTGCTACCAAGACCCCTTCTGCCTGTGATGGCTAGAATCATTTTGCAGCTCCCTCCATTCTCTCTGCTTCTTTGGGTGGGAATGGTGGTACAGTTGGTAGTGCCCCGAGGATTGACCAATCTGTGGAGGTGCCTAGGGGAGAGGTTGCCTTTAAATCTGCTTCTCCAAACCCCCCTAAGGTTCTTAATGGGCTTGACACTCTGAAGCTGAATTATGTAATGAGCCTGACTGGCTCTCAGGGCAATTCAACTGCTAAGCTCTAAATTTCTTTGAATTTATGATATCTTCCCACTAAATTGCAAGGGAATTCGACAAGCAAATATATAATCTTTGTTTTATTATAACAAGAGCTTCTCCATATTTAAAGCGTTACAAATAAGCAACAATCCCTTTGCTATTTCAGAATTATGGAAATCAGCTGAAAGACACTTCTCTTTCTTCTAAGAAAATATTTAAATCGCTGGCCAAATGTATCTATCACTTTTCCTTGTATTTCCGAAATAACACAATGCATTTATAAAATGATTCAAGAGAAATCGATAACAATGTCTGAATCTTCAGAATTTGTACTTTGTTTAATTTAATTGTAACATTACAATGCTAAGTAAGCAATGAGACATTTATTTACTAATAGAAAACTATTAAAGGAACCTGTATTGAATCCCTCTTTGCTGGTTGCTGGCCTCTGCGCATAAGCATGGACCCGATAATGGTTATGTAAGCCGCCCGCGTAGATTACTAAGGATGGCCTGTGGTGTTGTTTGACGCCCTGGTTATGGAGCCGCTGCCTTGTGTTGTTTTCCTTGTGTTACGGCAGTCTCTTCCTTGCCGCGATTTCCCACCATATAACGTGGCTGCATTAATACAGCGTGGGTTATAACCCGCAGCCAATCTTCACCATAACTACTCCAAGGTGTTTCAGACTTGGCGTTTCCTCAGCATCCAAGTCCAACTCCAGCCTTATTCTCCTCACAGTTGTAATGCAAAACGACCTCTTAGGCAGGTCTCAGTTCAACTTTGATAACTTTTCCAGAATTCCTTCTCCCAGCAACAGGCAGACAGTAGGAAAGAAGAATGCAATCGATTATACAACAGCAATCGATTGGTGATTAGCTCTAGAAGAATCAGTCTTTGAGAAACTAATTTGACCCTTATACTTCAGCAAGGGCACAAAATTTCAAAATACCAGGAACAATTCCCAATGCCAATTTTATATAAAATATATTCGATGATGAGCACTAAGAATGGATCCGTATTTATAACTCTTCGAACCCCATAGTTTCCAAAAGGATATATCAGTTAACCATTCTCCGGAATAGCAACTTCCAAATTATTATAATAATAAAGTATTATTATAATAATATGACTTTATTATTAATTAATAACATATCGTTATTAATTAACCAATATGCACTCCAGTGATAAAATTTGCATCCACTGCTGATCCTGCCAACTGAGGAAGCCATCCACTGCATTGCCAAAAATAGCAACTGCCAAAAATAGACTTACTATAAATAATAAGTCCCCAACCAAGGAATTGTACAAACTGAACATTGTCTGGAAAATTGACCCCTGCCGATATTGCCCTGCCAGAAAGGGAAACTGACCAAACTGACTTACTAAAAATAGTTAGTCCAGACTTACTAAAATTAGCAAATCTGCCAACTGGGACCCTCAAAACCAGGCATCAGCTCACGAGGTCACGATGATGAGCTGACCAAGCCACTGCCACTACCTGCTAAAAAAGGGGGTCATCACAAATTATGATGAGGATAACCTTTCCAATTTTACCTTGGTTGTTATCCTTGCTCCTCCTCCACCCTCCCCAAACCCCGCCCTAGATTTGTGAGTCCCCCGGGCCCTACCTCCATTCATGATAACGAAAAGGATGGGGAGTCTATGAGTGAGCCTGCTGGCACAGAGGTTGAAGAAGGGGAAATTAAGGAAAAGGATATCAAAAAGTTGGCAATTGTGCCATATAAAGGCACAATGGAAAAACCTAAGGTTTTTGTGTTTAATGCAAAGAAAAAAAGGAGAAAGTTAAAAACCAAGAAGGATGTGACAGACAAGAATGAAATGGCCCAAGTTGTTGAGAGTCTGAGACCTCTTCCAATCCGGAGGCTGTTAACAAAAGGAAGAGGGGTAGCCTAGCTGGCTCATCCTCAAGGAAGAGAGATGCCAAACAACCTATGAAGCAATTACCTAGTTGTTACAAGAGCTTTAAAGCTGCTATGGACATTGACCCTTGAAGTCTCTTATGGACTGAAAATTTGCCTCTTGGAATGTTAGGGGACTTGAGTCCCCAGACATAAAGTATATTGTTAAAAGATCCCTAATGATGAATAAAGGCATAGATATCCTCGTCTTACAAGAAATTAAGACTGTACGATTCAATCTTGACAGTAATATGAAATGCATATGGAAGTATGTTAAATACAACAATACTACTCATCAAAGGGGAAAAGGGGGAGCTACCATTCTTATTGGCCCCAAATGGAGTAATTGTCACAAAGTGGGGGTGGTCTCCTTGCCAGAGATTGGTGTGGGTAGTCATGAATGTTAATGGTGAGGAGATAGGTATCTGTTCTGCATATGTTGCAAATGACTATAGAGAGAGGATTGAATTATAGAATTGGAAGTGTGAGTTGGACAACATACCTTGGGTCCTAGGTCGAGACTTTAACATGGTGGAAAGACCTCAAGACAAAATAAGTGGATGTAAATTTGAGTGGAAGGGAAGTGAGAAATTCTATTGGAGCGGGCTCATTAATAAACACAATCTCTTTGATCCACTTGCTGGTAATAAGGCAGAGCATAGAGATATTTGGTTCACTTGGTCTAATTACCAAGAGGGGGACAAAAGAATCTACTGCAGATTGGGTAGGTTTTATGTCAAGAAGAATGTCTTCAAATTTAGGAAGGAACATGATGGTCTAGAGGTCGGAGTAATCCCCTTCACATTATCTGACCATCACCCCATTATTGAATGCATTTACCATAATGATAAATCAGTAAATTCTATGGCTAGAAGAGATCCTTTTGCACTAAATGTTAGCTTGTTGAAAGATGAAGATGTTCGGAGTTTTGTTAGCTCTATTAGACTATATAATCAATGGATGGTTAAATGTGATAATGCCATTCAAAGATGGGTTCAAAATGTCAAAAGTTGAAAAGCCATGTTCCAAGTGGTAGGAAGAAAGAAAACAAAAGACAATAGGAGACTGGAAATTGAAATGCACAGAAGACTGATCCTTGGAGAGGATTGTCTTCAGAACAACTCCACTTGCCTTGAGGCTAAGGAGACTTTAGCTCAAGCCAAGGACTCCCTTTGGAATTTGCAGAATATCAAAACCCAAGGAGCCAAAACAAGAGCTCGGATCAATTGGATTAGTCACAGGGATAGGGAATCAAAATCTTTCTTCCAAATTCTCAAATACAAGGAAGCCAAAGTCAGTATTGATAGTCTATGGGAGGATGGAAGGGAAATTAGAAATCAGGAGGATATTCTTAAAGCATTTGCTTCATACTACTCCAAGTTGTTTACCTCTGAAGATGTTGGCTCTGATATGGAGGTAGCTAGATCAGATGTATTATCCCAAAAAAGGTTTCAGAGGAGGAGGCTGATTTGTTAGATAGACCTATCATAGTGGCAGAAATCAATAAGTCCGTCATGGCCTTAAGCAATGATAAGGCACTCGGGCCTGATGGGATCCCTACGGAGTTTTACAAAGAGATTTTGGATGTGATCGTAGAAGAGCTTTGGCAAGTATATTTTGATGCTATTGAGAGAAAATCTCTAGGAAAAGAGATTAATAGTGGGCTTACAAAACTCATCACAAAAGAAGGGGATAGGACATTGATAAAACATTGGCAGCCTATCAATTCTTAATGTTTCCTACAAGATTTTAGCTAAAATCCTTGCTATGAGATTGGAGGAGATTCTGCCCCATGTGATCAATCCAACTCAGACTAGCTTTGTCAAGGGCTGGTACATCCTGGAGAATTTGATTACCCGTTGGGAGGCCATGGGCTGGGCCAAAGTCTCTAATCAGCAGGTTGTATGTTGTTGCGTGATTATGAGAAGGCTTACGATAGGATTGAGTGGAATTTTATTTTCATGATGCTAGAAAGCTTGGGGTTTCCGAAGTTAATTCTCAGATGGTGCATACCTTGATGAATGAGGCTAGAGCATGGGTGGAAGTTAATGGATCAAGGTCTGAACCTTTTGACCTCTCTTGATTCATCAGGCAAGGCTGCCCATTAGCCCCAGCCTTATTTGTAGTTGTTGAAGATGCCCTCTTCTACCTTCTAAGGGATAATGCACTCTCCCCTAGAGTGAAAGGAGTCAATTTGCCCAATGGAGATGAATTATCTAATATCCAATTCGTAGATGACACTGCAATAATCATTGAACTAGAGGAAGACAATGTCTCTAATCTGATGAAGAAGTTGGAGTTGTTCTGTGTAGCTTCTGGTAGTAAAGTGTCTCTACCTAAGTCCTTAATGGTAGGGTGGGATGATCACGCTCCCGTCCGGTGTAACAAGTTCTCACTCACCTAGGGAGGTCCTAGCCACCAAGTGAGGTATTTGGGAATTTCCTTTTTTGTTAACCCTGATTTAAAGGAAATGTGGGAGTGGATAAAAGGCAAAATAGACAAGAAGCTTAGCAAATGGAATACTCTCTATCTGTATTTGGCAAGAAGATTTCAAGTCTTTCAAAAGATCTTATCTTCCTACATAGTATATTATGCTTCCACGTGGATGTTTAACCAAGCTCAATTTAATTATGTGCAAAAGCAGATTAGGGGATTCTTATAGTCAGATGGGAAAGGAAATAAGAAAAGGCCTACAGTCAATTGGAAGTGGTGCGCGATGAACAAGGTTGTTGGGGGGTTGGGGCTGAAAGATTTAAGGATACGAAGCATTACCCTCGTAGCTACATGGATAGCTTGGGCCACCCAAGGAGATGAACCTTGGAAGATGCTAGTTAGAAACGTCATTGCAAGGGCTGTCCCATGTAAAGGATCTTCCTGGAGGAATCTTCATATCAGTGATATTTTGGCTGGTATCTTCCCAGCCAAGGTTACAGGATCTAATGTATTCAAGGCTATTTGGAAGGGTTCGGAATCTGTGAGACATCATGTGACAAATAACAGCATCATTGATAGTGACAAAGTGGTGTGTGGTGAGAGATCAGTGTGGTGGAGCCTGAAACATGGAGACAAACCATTGGCTTTGCTTCAAGGGTGTTCTGCCTGGAGTTGGGCAGCTAAAGGCATCAAATGCTTTGCAGACATCATCCATGAAGGGAAACTTATGAACTGGCAGGAAATTTGGTAGAGATAGGACATACCCCAAACCCAATGGAGTACCTATTCACTTCTTGGAGAAGCCTGTAGCAAACTATCTCTTCCCAAGGACTGTGTTATCAGAGAGGATAGAATCGCCCTCCTCAAGTGGTCAAATGGTACCCCCTTTCCCAATACCAAAGCCAAGGTTCTATATAGACTCCTCTCTGGTGAGTGCTCCATCTTTGACCATTTAAACACATGTTGGGACCTTAATCTTTCTGCCCAAGATTGGACCAAATCCTTACATAACCTCTGGAGCAGACCCGTTGGCCCAAAAAGTCATGCTTCATGTGGAGATTCCTCCTACACAAGCTGCCGGTCAAGAAGCCTAATATTTGTTCTTTTTGCAAATGCTGTGAATCTGTACATCATGTCTTTTTTTATTGCCTTGCTGCTAAACAAATATGGGGTCTTTTTGGCTTATACTTGCATAAGAACTTTAATATCTTAAATATCTTAACTGGATCATTCTTGAGCCTCAAGAAGAGCTGTAATCTTTTTTGGTCTATTGTATTTATTGAGATTCTATGGTTTATTTGGAAGTTTCGTAATGATGATGTGTTTGAAGGCAGAGCTAGGCACCTTACTGAGTCTCTGTGGAGACTCATTTTTCACAAGATTGTTGTGCAGGTTACAGTTGTATTGAAGATTGATGAGCAAAAGTTCTTGGACCTGATGCATAGTGGGGCTGTGAGAACATTTAGATGGGAAATTTCTCACAGGTTCACTTGGACAAGAACCACAGCAGAGAGATCACAGTTCGAGAATGCTTTGCACAGTTTCATTGCAGACCTTAATGAGACGAGAGCCAAGGAACAAGATAGAGAGATCCTTGTAGCAGCTATACCTCTTGCAGTGTTTACCCCAGGAGCAGCACCACAGCCTCAAGCAAATGCGGACAAGGAGCACCCTTATAGAAACTTTGTACAGGAAAACAAAATACTGAAGTGGATGGAAGGACCTAATGGATGGGTTGCGTGGGTCAATAGGAGCAACAATGAAGTCTAAAATCACTTGCAGCTGTATATTTTTTTATTATCTGATAAACAATGTAAAAGTATATCTAGTTTGAACTCTTCGTAGCAATCTTAGTTTGAGAACTATGCTATAACAGCACTGAACTTTCGTATACTTTTTGGTTGTATCAGCTGCTTAAATTATAATAATAGAAAAAAATTATGTTTATATATATATATAATATATGATAAGATTAATTATGACAATATATTATATATGTAATTTTTATATTATTAGTTATTGTTAGTATTATATTAAATATTGTTAGTAATATATTATATATATTGTTAATAATCTATTATTATTATGTTAATTACTATTATATTAATGTTATAATATATTAATAAATTATATATATATTATATTGTTAATAATATACTATTATATTAACAAACAATGTATAATTCATTAATACTATATTAGTATTTTTATATATGATTAATTATTTAATAGTGGATTATATTAATTTATTTTTTTAATATTTATCATTAAATCCTATTAAAAACAGGAACATCACAGCTTCTCTCATTCTCTTGGCCACATAAGAATCCTCAACTCTTCCCTCTGCTTCAGCCTTCCATGCACTTGTTTTACCTTTAGATTTTCTTTTATACAACCTTGGCCCAACTTCTTTTCCTTCAATTGACAACCTCTCAATGCCCCAAAGGCCACTCTCATTTTTGTGAAATATCATGACTTCATCTCTTAGCTTCCCTTGTCTAGAGAAGGTTGTCTTGCCTTTTCAACTTGACTCCATTCTCAGGAAGGGCTTTCACTTGGGAATCATCTTGTTGTATTTTCCGCAAATGTTTCTTGTAACCTTCTCCTTTGTTCCCTTTGCTTGATGATCCTTAATGATTGCCTGATCTCATGGTCTTGGACTATTGACAACCGTGGAATCTTCTTGCCTTTATTGGGATCTAAGGGCATGAATCATCCAAACCTAACTTGATTTCTTTTAAGGAAATGGTGCCAAATGTTTACTACTAAATCTGATAAAATAAATACATGAATTAATAATAAAGATGGCAATGCATTCCGGATACAAGAGTAAAATATATCTTTATTTGTATATGAAATTATTATAGAAGAAGGCTAGTTGATCAGCCAAGGATCAAACTTGATCCAACAAGATCATACTACTTTCCTTGACGATTCACAATCCATTTAAAGGACCTAGGTATTGCCAAGTGGAACACAACCATCAACCAACACACACTTATAACTACCCGAAGTCGACAAACACCTAATAAGAACAGTTAATACATAGTCAAATAACCAATATTATTGGGACATGTACGCTGACTAGAGTGTTTTGACAATTTTCACAAGTTGTGGAAAGAATTTAGCATATTTCAGGCTTCAAAAGCTTTATCAAAGTTTGCAAGTCAAAGTTATTTTAGATTTTTGAAAATAACTTCAAGTAACATATGTTGTTATTTTTGCAAAGGCAATAGAGATGGATCAAGTTTTAGGCCTTTGTATTTAATTATATTTTTACGATTAGATTGCTTTAAAAATTTTTTTATTTCATCTTTCAAAGGATAGGGATAAGATTGCTTTAAAGCAACCTTAAAGCGTTGTTTTATTATTATTTTTTCTAAGAAGCTTCTCTCAGAGAGCTTATAAATAAGCTCCTTGTGTACATAGAATAGGAGGAGAATTTGTGTTAAGCTTATGTTGCTGAAGTTTTTATTCAAGTTTTAGAATCAAAATTTAATGTTTTAAATATTTAAATGTGACAAGTCAAGTAATAAAATAGGTTCTTGTTTACTTTGTGTAACATTAATCTTCCACCTT
>MU228423.1:1160323-1214372 GCA_018584345.1 Thuja plicata | reverse complement strand
CAATCACAATTGCAATATACAATCAATCAAATTTAAGTAAGTGTAAAGTGGGGTTAAGGAAATCAACATAAATAACAATTACCAATTCAAACCCTCCTATTAACCAAACTTTTCCATCTTTGCATCTCCTAAACATAAAACCCCCATTTTTCTCCTTTAAATTTTGGTGACATCTATTTTTTATGTTACAACAACTATATGCATTCACGCATTATCTATATTGCATCGGGATCAAAAGTTTGAAAATATCTATGTATGGTTGCAAGCATTAAATGCGCCAGATCGTATAAAAAGAAGTTCATAGTCGATCATTTTCACAATTACATTCAAAATCACAAAAATTGAAGAGCATTAGAGAACAAAGACATCAAAGCACAAAGGCATAAACATTTTGGCAGTTGGAACGAACGGACAATCAGTTTGAAGCGGAGCCCTAGTCGTCACGTCATTTCAGAATTTTGTGGAAACCTTACATAAGAAAATAAAAAGTAAGTATGGCAACCCCAATTGTATTTGATGTAGCATAGAGGAAGAGGTTTATATTTAAGAAGCATCCATTCAAATCCATAATCGATGATGTGGAAGGGGCTTTCTCCAAAACCCCGCTTGGCATCGTTCACGTAGAAGATATCCACGCGTACATTTACTGTAAAAAGGAATCATTAGGAGATGATAATATAGCTTTTCACATGGCATCAATGCTAAATAAGGATTTCACATTCAAGGATGAATTTGCGCACCTACAAGATAACCCTATTTTGGAGTATTTGAATGCGCATGAGTTTGAAGAACCAGAATGGGTAAAGATTCTGTTAAGAAGAATTCATGATGATCTCTTTTGGATTGGTGATGTTCCTATCTGTATCACTGCAGAGTTAATCCATCAGTTAACTGGACTTCCAATGATTGGACCAGTATTTCCCACTGGTAAAGATAAAAGAAGCAAATTGAGCAAATTTGTTTTTCCAGGAGTGATAGGCGTGGAATGACAGTTGACCCTATCAAGGAGGATGACATCAAACTCATGACAATGATACTTGGACACAAGTTTCAGCAAGCAAGCAGGTTGAATAGTGTCTCTGTAGCAATAGTCCTTGCAGCTATCAGAATAGTGAGGGATAACACCCAATACAATCTATGTGAGATCTTGCGTGATTAGTTGATTGAAAACATCAGAATTGTCAAACATGACAGAAGAAAAACATTCAGGTTTGGATCTCTAATCATCTATTTATATCACCATATAGTTGGAAAGGCTGTAGACCTTTATCTAGACAAAGGCAAACCTACAATGACTCAGATATCTCTTAAAGCCATAGTAGAAATTAGTGCAAGAGATAAAATGGATATGGACATAAAGATATTCAGGGTCAAAATGCAGAGCAGGTTTAGACTATCTGAGAAGATAGTTGGAAAATACAGGGATACAATATGCTTTATGGTAGAGACAGATTGCACATGCATGGAGGATGTTGAGCCTAGAACTAAGTGGATTCATCCACTAGGGTATGAGGTAGAAAACCATGTGTTAGAAGGATATGCACAGGTCTTATTGTTAGCACCTAAAGACCCTAATGAACCTAGATGGGGCACCTACAGGGAAAAGACCGATGAAGTGGATATTGAACTACAACTTGTTGTTAACAAAGGAAAGCATCCATAACTACATCCAACATTCTAATAAAGCATGGAGTCACTCAAGAATATTTGGATAAGGCAAAAGAAGCCAAAATTACTAAAGTTAAAATTGAGAAAACTATTGAAACTCTGAAGAAGAAGCAGAAGAAAAATGAGGAAAGTACCAATACACCTACTACCACAATTGATCTAGATACATCTCCACCTTCTGTACCTAGTAAGAGACCTAGAGGAAGGAAGCAAGCAGCTACAAATCATCCATCCTCAAGAGCCACACGGAGCACAACTAAGAATGTTCAAGCTCCACCTGAGGTAGGATTTAGACCTAGTCTAAATATCTTGAAGAATAGGATTGTAAATGAAGGAAGACTAGATACATTATCAAAATTTTATGACATGTATCAAGAGATGGATAAGACTAAGATACACTCTATGATCATATCTCATATGATCAAGTTTAAGAAGTCTGTTCTTAAACTTAAAACAGTAATACCAGATAAGTTATGGAACATAATGGAGATAATGAAAAGACATGCTATTGAAGAGGACATGAAGATTAGAGAAGAAACTTTGGATACTATTCTTCTTGTTTGTTCACATCATGAGAAGGCTATTCTATTAGATCTGGTGAAGCCTCATCTCTGTAGTAAGAGAAGGACTCTACAAATTATGAACAAGGAGTATGAACAGATTGGTAAGGAGACTAAAAAGGCATTTGTACAAGTCTTTATGGACATACATATGTATCCACCAACGGCGCCTACACCAAAAGTTACCCCAGCTCCTCCTAAACATGTTACAACTCCAAAAATTTAGACTGCGCCTACAACAGGTCCACAGGATTCAGCACCCATAGTGATAATGACTTTTGAGATAGCTAAAGATACAGAAGATACTATAATAGTTGACAATGTCAAGATATCTATGACAACTTCTAATAATGATATGAATAAGGTTGGTGAAGCAATGAACACAGATGACACATCTCTACAACAGAATGAAGTTCCTTCCATTGATCCAATAGAATTGGATAAGGAGAAAGATACTCAAGGTAATGAGACACTAGTGAAGGAGATTCATGTCAAAAGTGAATGTGTTGATACAAGTCAAAACACTATTTTCTCCCCATCCACTCAACCATCCACCTCATTATTTTCAAGGTTAAGTCCTGACTTAGCAAGTTTAGATGCATGGGGAGAAGAAGACCTTATCAAGATCAGTGACCTTGCCATGGAAAAGGCAAAAGAGAAAAAAGTAACGAGGAATCCTTGCTTCTTGGAAAAGGTGAATATTTTGAATGACTTAGTGCCTACTAATCAAAAAGTGGCCAAAGTACAATCAGTTGAAGATGTAGACAACATCTTATCAAACTTCAAGTCACATTTCACTAGCTTAGTAGAATCTGCTACTAAGATTGTAGAAGATGAATACAAGAAGGAGAGATTAAATGAATTGGTAAAGAACTTTACCTTAGATCTCAACTTCTTAAAGACTGGGTAGGCTATATTGAAGGAATTGGCAGATAAAGGAAAGAAAGTCATAGCAAACTGTATGGATAGAGTGAAGCTCACCTCTGAGCACACTAAAAAGATAACAGAAGCAAAAGAAATGGTGGACAACATAAGAAAATAAGTTGAAAATTCCATGCAAGATATAAGCATATGCAACAATGTCTACCAAGGGCAGTTAGACAAAATTGAGAAGGCAAAACTAGAAATCAGCAAGATAAGGGTAAGACAAAATTAGTTGAGGAATGCACTTGTGCCATCTCTAGCAGTTCTTAATGAGAACATAAAATAGATTGATAACACCATACAAACATATGATCAAGGTCCTTGCATGGATCTAATGAAAATGGAAAAGTTGACATATGCCCTATGCCCGCATCTTCAATCTATTGATGCAATGAAAGTCTTTTGGAAAAAAGAGATTCAATCTCTTCAAGTTGTGTACCCAGAAGTCTATATGGAGTAAGTATGTTGAAGACTTAGAGTTTTTGCACACCTTTGTCATTAATGTCAAAGGGGGAGTAGTATAGAATGTGTATATGCAGAGAAATATATATGTATATATCATTAAGTATTATGATATACAGTCATTTTTGTATGAAGTCATTTTGAGTAACTTAGCCACATTCCTTTGTTACCATAAATGACAAAGGGGGATATTGTTGGAAAGTTGACTTCCTGAGGAAGCATGAATTATTTTGTGTTGTCAATCATGGCAACAAAGTCATACTAAGTTTCTGTCAAAGATAACTTAGAAGATAAAATGACTAAGTACAGAACATAGGACAAACAGAGAGATACAAAGATTAGCACATCATCGCACGTGTTAGAGATCACACCAGAACATGTGTAATTAGATATATAATCTATGGTGTATATACATGCTAGATCCAAACATGCAGAGTATGAAATAATAGTACGAAAAAGCTACAGACAGATTAGTAAACCTGCAGTCCAGGAAACAGAGCATGGAAGCCGACTAAAGTTTTGATCAGCGTGTATGATTTTATAATGTAAAGGTTAAGTGCCTTTAGTTATAAGTTTGTAATAATGTAATAAATTCTATAGTAAACATGCTTGGGCTGACTTGTTAAGAAGCATTGTATATTTTGTTTTAAGGCCGACTATTTTTTTTTTTTCGGTCGCGCCTATTTAGATTTGAAGATAAAAGTATGTAATGTAAAGATATGTTACAAGTGTTGATTATTGTGTAAGAAGAAGTTACAGAGGGATAGTATAATGAAGTCAAAAGATGATATAGCTCTTTGAAGAAGTAAGAGAATCCATGCATACACGGAACTGATCAGACAACAGTGTCACTACAGCAGTTCATTTTTGATATAGTGCATATCAACATTCAGAGGGTTGTAGCCTTCTTATTATTTGGGCAGTGAGTCTAGGAAATGAGCCATACACCCCTAACAGGGTTATTTTAAAAGAATCCTAATAGGGTCAGACCTTTAACCAGGTCATTGTACTCAATTTGTAAAGACTGCTTCTAACCGGGCAAAGGAACTTTAATAGGTTCATTATACCTAGTACAATATTTTGTGGGTATTAATCCCCACTGGAGTTTTCCTCTGATCAAGGTTCTCCATAATCATATCATGTGTTATGTGTTCTTGTGTTAAGATTCTTGAATGCATATTTGTTTCATGTTTAATTGGCTGAAATATAATTAATAGATAAACACTGATTCACCCCCCCTCTTAGTGTTTCTAACACTATTTTCTTTTCCTTTTGGTTTCTCTCCCTCTGAGACCCAGTCCTGGAGTGTTTTATTTCTTTGTGCTGGCTGGACTCGGGACTCCAGGATTCTTTTCGACTACCTCCTCTTTTGTTAGAGGGTGTGGTTACATGGGACCCCCAAGCTCAGATTCTAGAGGTTGGCCTTTTCTTGGGACTTGTGAAAGGAAGCGGTGTGTTTTTACCTAAGGGTATAAATGGGGTTTCAATTGTCATTTTTATATTTACCACGAACATATTACCCTGAGTGATTAAGAGAAAATTTGTGCTAAGTGCAATTTTCTTTGAGAGGTTTAACAGTGAAGTTGGTATTCGAGATTGAGCGTGCTTCAGTTCTCCTACAGGGTCTTTGGTGTTTGTGGTTCATGAAGCCATCTGTTTGAAGAGCACCTCCCATGCCCTTTCTCTCATATTTCTCAGTGTTTAAAGGTAGGCTTTTTTGGTTCTCTCTCTATTTCTTTCATTTTCTCTATTTTTTCCGTCTCTGGCTTTGTCTTTGTTGTGTTTGCTTTTTTTTTTTTTTTTTTTNTCTCTATTTCTTTCATTTTCTCTATTTTTTCCGTCTCTGGCTTTGTCTTTGTTGTGTTTGCTTTTTTTTTTTTTTTTTTGGTTTGTCATCGCCTCCCATTGGTTGGATGGCTTCACATGAAGGTTGTCCACTTTCCATGCCCTGTATTTTGTGTAAATCCCTATAAATAGTATAAATCATTGTAAATTCTATAAATAGTTGTGATTTCTCTATAAATTGGTAATAGTCTGAAGGTTAGTTAGTTGTCTGGTATGTAAATCTGTTCCTCGACTTCCTGTCCTTCAAAGGTCTTTGTATATATTGTTTATAATGTTGCTCTGTATATTGGTTTGTATATTGTCATGTCTGACCTATCCTATGGCAAGTTCTCCACGCTCTCCACGTTTTTGAACCTAAGCTTCAAGCTCGCCCACCTAGTTTCCACCTGGTTAAAACTTGACACCTCACCTATTTGAGCCATGGTGGTTCTCTCTCTCCTCCATTGTTTTAGCATTGATGGCAGGATTAAATCCCCCCATGTGTGAGCATTCAAAACCATCCCATCTAGCATTCAATTCATCCATGTCCAGACATTTATCACCTTGAATGCCATTACTCTATTTTTTGTGTGACCATGTGACAACCTACGTCAGCCCAGTATGACTCATTGCCTGATCACTTCAATAACGGTTAGTTTTCTGGGTTCCAGGTGCTATGAAGTCCCTAGGCCTTCATCCCATTTGTAACATGAGCCATAATTCCTGGAATCTATGGGTGTCGATCAAATTCCAAGTAAGTTGTTAATTGTTATATTTCTGGGATTTGAGGTAGGCTAACATCTTTTGAACAGGTGCAAAATGGTGGTAAACTCTCTGGAGCCCATGAAATTACTTTATATTTTATCACATGTATTAACACTTATCTGGTCTTGTAGGTTGTAGATCACCCAACAAACAATGTCTGAAGTAACAACTCCTCTTGGAAGTCCGAAACTCCTAGCCACCTCCACCCGGGCGGCCACCAAGACAAGGGTAGAGAAAATGATGGAGAAGCTCCCATTAACATCCAAATACCTGAGGGATGGTGTCCTTGTGGGATCCAAAGTGGATTCCAAACTTCATAATATTACTAACACAGAGGTTGGATCATGGGAAGAACTACAGGGCCTTGTTTGGGTAATGTATCAACAATGATCTACCAGGGATAATATGGCAAAGAATGTGGCCGCCTCTGAAATTATCAAGGCTTCCTATTTTCCCTGCTCAGTGTAGGCACTAGAGCTGATTCTCTCCCTGGTGAAGTAATACAACACACACACCTAGGTGGTTTTTCTTCTTGCTTCCCTCATATCAAATTACCACGCAACCATAGTACCTCTTGATGCTGCCCCCTTTGCTTCGAGACTGGAGATCCCCAGTTCAGGAATGCTATAGTCATCTCGTGGGCTGCATCATTGAAGGAGTTTGAGAAAGTCCCATAGCTCACCCGACAGCATCTCAATTCACACTGGTTGAAGTCCCCGAGGAAGGACTACAAGAAAATGAAGCTGGAGATCCCCCGTGGAGATTTCAAGGAATGTGTACAGGCGGGGATCATCTTTTTATGTAGGATCTTTAGGGAAACCCATGCCAGGGAATTTTTGGCATGGATGTATAATTTTCTATACTGCATCACCACCCATGGACAGACCTTTGATTGGGTGACTATTATCGCAAACCATGTGGATTTTCAACTGAATAATGACAACCGAACATCAAAGTTCCACATGACTTTATATTTATTATGGGCACTGGCACAATAAAGACCCACACTCTGGGGTTTAGTTACAGTGGGCATCCTTGGGAATGGGCCCAACCAAAATTCTCTATGGGATCATTATCCCCAAATTTAATAGGAAGCCAGCTTCCCAAGTTTTTTTTGGGAAAATGACACCTTCATTTACCACAACATTTTGACACTTACTCAGGATTCTAGGTACCGGTTGTCCAAGGAAGAAATGACCTTGGTGAGTTCTTATGTAAATTACTTTATTCAATTTCAGCAACATTCATACATTCAGGTGACCAGGTTTTCCGACAAGCCCTACCTACTTCCCAAGAATTTCAGGGATAGGATTATTCTTTTGGAGTTCTTTAGGCAATTCCTGGAGCTCCATGCATTTTATGGAGTGAAGAAGGTTACCTCCATCTCATTCCCAATCACTTTTGGGAACTATTCTTGTAGTCTTGGAGTGGCCAAAGAGGTTGACAATGAGTTAAAAAGTCTGAGGCTGGCCGAATTCCACCTAGCGAGAAACAATTTTGACCCACTCGACAAGATCAACACAACATTGCCCCGAGCGTCCACACCACACGAGCCTCACATGGAGGATTTTTGGGCAGATTTCCAGGATGATTTTGACCTCCATGGTCAAAAATACTGAAGGATTACCGATGATGAAGAGTCTCAACCTTCAGACCTTTCCAAAGGATTTTTTAGATAGTCGGCCTTTGGAGGACCCATTGTACAAGTCACAGGGGATTGAAAAGATGGATCTCCCTCTAGTGGATTGGGACACCCCAAAGATTTTAACAATTGAGGATGTTACCCAAGGTGTCATACAGTGCATCCATGATTAATTTGCATAGGTGCAAGAAAAGTTCCCCCCGGGGTCCAATTTTGTGGCGGTCCACTTCGGACTCCAGAGCAGCTAGGATGAGTAAAAATAAAGGGAAAGAAAAGGATGACACCCCAGCCCAGGTTACACCCCCGGCCTAGACCCCATCCTCAGTTCCACCCAAAGTTCTAGACTAACTTCACACTCAGATGGAGGTGTCCCATGAGTTGAGTGAAACATTAAGCACAAGGATTTCTCTTGACCTTCCAGTTACTCCGGTGGGATCTACCCTCCTGCTAGGATCCCCTTCACTAGAAGCACTCATGATCTGACAAATGGAGACCGAGGATGAAACTGCAGCCATTTTTTTTTGTTGGCCCCCCACTACAAATAAGAAGAAAGAAGAAAAGGGTGGATCATCCCCCGCCAAGCACAGATGTGGGTCCCAGGATGCCAAACATTCCCTAGGTGGATCTCATTCCTTCTTCTCCTGAACCAAAGGATCCTCCAGTAGCCTCCCCTCCCCACAATGATTTTGATGACCTCTTCCAGGAAAAAGACCTCGTAAATTTGTAGGCTGATGTGGTGACGGCAGTAGAGGAGATCAATGCACAAGAAAAGGTAGCCCCAAAAAAAGAGTTCCAGGAGCACGAGTAAGAATAAGAACAAGAAAAGCCTAAAGATGTAGAAGAAACACTGGTCCTGGGGACTGAGACATAGGAGAGGAAAATATAAGAAGAGAAGCCAATAATAACTAGGGAAATTGGACCTTTGGGAGCAACCGTACCCCCAGTTGTCACGCTCCAAATGCCTCTAGTTACTCTGGGTGATCAAAGGCCCTGGGTCGTGACGTTTGGCGAGGTGATCTCTGCGGCCCAACAGTCAGATCTAGGCCAGAAACCTTCAAACCCTCCAAAAGATGTGCCCTTGAAGGAACAAGAGAAAGAGTCTGAAGTGACTATGAATACTGAGGAAACACCATTGGGCCCCCAACAAAGACCCCAATGCCCAAGTCTTAGTAGCAAGACCGCCCCAGCCGCCACAATGACTGTTAGAGTCCCAAAAAAGAAAGACCCCAGTGGCAGCAAGTTCCCCTCTCTCCCTGGCCAAAATGATGGCCCAGACCATCCATACCTGTTATGTGCTTGAATGTGACCTCTAAATTAGGCACAAACCCAACATAGTCCTTACTCAATCATCCAATTTGCAAAGATGAACATGAATTGTCCATTTCGCAAACTTGATTGAAGCGACCTTTTGCCTCCTATTTAGTTGGGGATGTCAAATTTACTCTCAGAACGAGAGCCAACAACCTTGACCATTGCTAAAATGCAGGATTTTTAAAGCATGACAAAACTTTAAATTGAAACTATTTGATATGAGATACAATTGCCATCTAAGAATTGAAATGCATATCTAATCTAGAAAACTTGAAAAATGATAGAATTGAGCTATTAGATATGTAAAAAAACTATATTAGAATGCAACATGTTACTAATCCAAATGAAACTAAAGTTAATTATGCAAAAAAGCTTGAAAAGATGATAAAAACAAGATAAAAATTAACTTTAGTGTTGATTCTCTCCAATTCATCCTCCCAAATGAAGAAAAAGAGGCCCATAATATAGAACAACTTGAGAAGGGGATGAAGAGTTTCTTGAAAAGAAACAGTTGACTCTTTATTTCCATGGAGGAAGGTGAGACAATTATTGAAGGACTTATTCAATTAAAAGAATGAATTATTGCCACATGAGTGACTTTTCACATGGAATTATGGAATTCCCTTTTTGAGGATAATTCATCCTAATAATTAAATAACTATTCAATTCCTTTTTGATGTGTATTAGCTAAAGGGGGTGGAATTAATTTAATTTGAAAGCACTTAGGACTTTAGAATTAAATTAATTAATCATAGGGATTTTTAGCTAATAAACCTTGATAATTTAGGAATTAAACATAATGTGAGATTTATGCAAATTTAGGTTTTCTGCATTTGAGACCAAGTCAATTAGGAAGAGAATTTTCCTAGTACAATAGGACTTTGATGACGAGAAAATGCACCAAAATTGATTAGTATTGTAAGGTGCCAATTTTGGGGTGTTAGATTTTGCCCCTCTTTTAATTGATGTGTGAGCAGCGCATTGATTCAAAGAATAGTCTAATGTGACAGATGAAGATTTCAGAAGTCTAGGTTAGGTTGCCAAGACACCAACCAGATCAAGAAGTAGAACCATCTTCAGAACAAAGCATGATTCTTTGAAGTCTAAGTTAGATTGTGAAGACAATGGTCCAAATACCAAATGAGAGAAGATCAGAATTGAGGTTAGATTGCCCCAATGTCCACTGATAGCTGATGAAGATTTAGGACTATCTCTAGAATCAGGGTTAGATTGCCCCAATACGAAGTTTAGCCCTCTGAGATCTAGGTTAGGTTTCCTAGGTAACGGTCTAAAGAGCTTTTGAGAGCCATATTCAGAATGAAGCATAACTTTCAGGAATTAGGGTTAGATTGCTCCAATCCCTAATGAGATTTCAAGAATCATCTCCAGAACAAAGCTTGATCCTTTAGGATCGGATTTAGATTGCACAGATACCTAGAAAGATAGATGACAGATGACAAGATGTGAGACATCAAGATGCCCATAGAGATTCAAGATCATTGAATATCCAATTTTGACCATAAGGTATGAAAAACTGAATATGCCCCTAGCTATGGGGACTTTTGATTTAGATCAGACTGAGTCGAGAATAATGTGAAAAGATTCAATGATGCAATAATCTTTCCCCCTCGGGAGTGAAATTGAAAGATGACATGTCATAATGATGATTGAGAGCGAGAAATTGCAGATAGAAATAAGATCGAAGATCTAAAGAAATCTGAGATAGATCAAGAGAAGGAAGAATCAATTTAGAGCGATCGGAAGGTCCTGTTGACTAGGTTTGACCATAGTTGACCAAGTTTGACCAGAGTTGACTTTGATGAAAAGATTATAGAAGCCGAGAAAATGATGATGAGAGATGATTCTGAAAAGAAATCCACGTCAGAAAGTTGACAGTACAAGCGTCCGATCACGTCGTTTCCAAAATTTTAAAACGTGATTTCGAGCTACTGAGGAGTGTCAGATTTTGATTTTGATCACAAAAATGGATTGAGAATATAGCTGAAGATAGAGAGAAAGGATCAAACACTTGTGCAGTCATGAGGAATCTAGGACAAAAGATGAGAACCTTTGAAGAATGAGAGGACAATGAAGAGAGCACCAAAACTGTCGCTATACAAGCTTAAAATGCGAATGCAAGCCTAAGCTAAATGCAACCCTAGGAATTGGTTGTTGGACCCATCACATAATCGTCATCGAGTATTTTTGGAACATTAGAGTCAATACAATCCTTAGTGGTGCCGCTACGACTATAAGAATATGAATATAACTTTCATCGGATAAAATGTAGGAAACAAACATAAGCACCAGGACATAAAAGCCAAGATGACCTGAACATTGTTTCCAGTTTGATATAGTAAGAGTAAACAAGTAAACAAAAAGAGAAATAACAGTCAAGGAAGTAGTTCCAAACTCCCCTTGGCATACAAATAAACAAGATCGAGGGATGTGGGGCTTTTCTACCTTAATGCAGAAACTCTTATCACATACACCCTGTTTATTTGACATTGTCGGATCATTGAAACCACACCCACAAGTAGTAGACAAAGAAAATATCAATGAAATTCATGAGGACATACAACATACAAAGAAAGAATCAATCATAACACATGTTTCAAAGTTTACGAATGTGCCTATGTTTGGGGTGTTGAAAAACATCGTTGTGCTTGTGAGTGCAATGTGTTTGATTTCTATCAAGAGATGTTTACGTTTGCGATATCCAATGTGTGTTGAAAAAAATAGATGTGTCCAAAGAGAGTGTTGAAAAACACCAATTTTTCTAGTAGATAGTTGTCCTTTAGAACTGACAAGATTATTGACTTGAGTGAAAATCAAAGAGGTGATCAAAGTGGGGAGTCATGCCCCCAAATAATAAATGGATTGATGTCGAACGTGCAGATAGTGAGTCGATGTGAGAAATCTCAGTAGTATAGCGCTAGTAGGCAGACACAGTGAGAACCACTGGTGACTAATGCGAGAGATATTCTCAATCGTAAAGATCGATGTGAGATCTAGGCATCAGCAGGCAAACTTAGTGAGAACCACAGGTGACTGATGCGAAGAGGAGAAAGACTCCAAAAGATAGGACAATGCCACCTAGACCAAGAATATGCCCCTAAGTGTGACTAGTTTAAATCCATGTGAATTCGACAAAAATCTCAAAGATGACAGAGAGTGAATGCATGAGCAAACTAAAGTAGGAAAGCAAACTAAAGCAGGAAAGTAACAGATAAAATTGCAAGAAAGCCAAGAGATTCCGCGATAGATAGAGCATTGCAAAACAAGAGGCACCTATTTACCAAGTTTTCACCATCTTGGCAGAAATTCTATTTTTTCTACCATGACGCCTATTTACCAGGTTTTCATCAATGGCACATTTTTTTTTTTTTTTTTTGTATATTCATTTTTTCAATTTTTTTTGTATTTTTCTCTTTTTTCTCTTTTTGTATTTTTTTTATTTTTTCAATTTTTTTTGGTATTATCAAGGCACCTATTTACTAGGTTTTTAGTAGGATAATAGATACATCAAAGCGTCTGTTTGCCAGGTTTTAACTAAGATGATCATTTTTTTAGGACATTTTGCAATTTTTAGGATTTTCTTAGAATAGAGTATGTACATGAGCATTCAGAAGACATGTCAACTGTAAACCTTTTTTAGATGAAGAGCATTGATAGGGTCTTTGAGTTATTCCCCTTCTATGGTGGAGAGGTGATAAGCACCAAACCCAAGTACTGCAGTGATAATATATAGACCAAGCCAGTTTGGCTCAAATTTTCCTTTCTGAATCCACTGTTGTTGATTCTTAGGGTTCTCTCTCAGGACGAGATCACCCATTTGGAAGTCTCTTGGTCTAACCTTCTTGTTATAGCTTTTAGATATTCTCTTTTGATATGCTCGGAGATGATCAAATGCCACCTTTCGACATTCATCCAATAGTTCAAGCTCTTGTAGCCAAGATATTCTGATATCATCATCAGTAATGAGGCCCTTCAGAGAGACTCGCAAGGTAGGAATCTCAACCTCAATAGGAAGTACTGCATCGACACCATAAACTAGAGAAAAGGGCATGGCCCCTGTTGGTGTTTGTATACTAGTGTGATAAGCCCATAAAGCCAGATTAATATGGAGATGCCAGTCTCATCAAAATTTGTGTATTGTACAGTGTAGGATCTTTAGAATTGTCTTGTTTGAAGCTTCCGCCTTTCCATTACCCTGGGGATAATAGATAGAAGACCAGTGCTGAATAATCTTGAAATTAGTGCACAAATTTGTCAGATCTTTGTTCTTGAATTTCCCCCCATTGTTAGTGATTATTGATGAGGGTACACCATATCGACATATGATGTAGTTTAGTATAAGCATGGCTACAGACTTGCCATCAGCTACACTGAGAGGTATTGCCTCAACCCATTTGGTAAATAGTCTATAGCAGTAATGATGTATTTATGTCCTCTCAAAGAAGACAGATATATCTGACCCACTAAGTCAAAGCCCCACTGTTGAAATGGCCAGAAAGTAATGAAGGGAATAAGCTCCTTGGCTAGAGCATGAATAAGATTACCATGTAGTTGACACTATTTGCAAGACTTAGCAAACTGTGTAGCTTCTTTCTCCATGTCCAACCAATAGTAACCAGCTATAATAAGTTTACGAGCCAATGTTAGACCATTTGAGTGAGACCCATAGATGCCTTCATGTACCTCTTCTAACACACGCTTGGACTCATCAGGTTCTAAACACCTAAGGAGGGTACCGTCTAGACCTCGTCTATAGAAGTCATTAGCTACGATGACAAACCGTGAAGCACTGTGGATTAGGTGATGTTTCCCATTTTGAGTATGTGTTAGGAATAATTTGATCATGAAGATAAGAGTAGATATGGTGGTAGCAGGATGAGTCATGTCCAATGACTAAACAGATCATCTGGGAGTCAAGGGATTCATAGGCAGGGTAGCATAATGTTTCCACTAGGAATTCATGTCTGAAATCATTTTCTGGCATTTATAACATAGAATCCAGAGTAGCCATGGCATCATCTGCTTTATTATCCACCCTTGGAATTTCCTAGAAAGTAACATGTGCAAAGTATTTCTTAATATCATCAACCATCTTTTTATAGGGCACCGGTTTTTCATCTTTTGTTTGATAGATGTCATTCACCTGATTAATAACCAACTGTGAATCTCCAAAGACTTTTAGCTCATCAACACGTCATTCAATAGAGATATTTAATCCATTAATCAAAGCTTCATACTCAACAGTGTTATTTGTGCAAGGAAACATCATTTTGTATGCCTTTGGTAATGAATACCACTGAGGTGTAATGAACAAAATTCCAGCACTTGACCCCTGTTGGGTGAATGATCCATCAAAGAACATGCCCCATGTCTGATGTGTGAGAAGCATGATGGACTCATCTGGGAATTTGATCTTTAATGGTTGATGATATATAATAGGTGCCTCGGCCAACTAATTTGCGATCGCTTTCCCTTTGATAGCTTTTCTCTCAACATATTCAATATCAAATTCACTAAGGAGCATGACCCATTTAGCTAGTTTACCTGTGAGGGTAGCTTTACTGAGAAAGTATTTTAAAGGATCAATTTTCGTGATGAGCCTTGTAGTGTGAGCAAGCATGTAGCTTCGTAACTTCTGGGAAGCAAACACCACTGCTAAGCAATCTTTTTCAATTACAAAATAATTCATTTCATAAGAGACCAATGTTCTGCTGATGTAATAAATGGCTCTTTCTTTATTATTTTGATCTTCTTGAGCCAATAGAGCACCCAAAGATGTTTCTGTAGCTAAGATATATAAGATCAATGGTTTCCCCTAAATAGGAGGCATTAACATAAGTGGATTGGCTATATATTGTTTGATCTATTGAAAGCCTTGTTCACATTCTTTGTTCCATTCATAATTCACACCTTTATATAGAGTTTTAGTAAATGGTTGTGACTTGTTAGCTAGCTGCGAGATGAAACACCGGATAGATTTAAGCCGACCTTGAAGACCTCTAATTTGTCAGATATTGTGAGGTGGAGGCATTTCCATGATAGCTTTCACCTTTGTAGGATCCACCTCGATTCCCTTCGCGGATATGATATAACCAAGTAATTTTCCTGAAGTAACCCCAAATGCACGTTTCTTAGGGTTAAGACGCAATCTAAATTTTTCCATATGATCTAGTATAGGGCCTAGATTAGTGAGATGTGTCTTCTTGTCCATACTTTTAGCAAGCATGTCATCCACATAGTCCTCTATTTTCTTATGCATCATGTCATGAAATATGGTAGTGACAGCTCTTTGATAAGTAGCTCCAGCATTTTTTAGACCAAAAGGCATAACATTCCAGCAGAATGTACCCCATGCATAAGTAAAAGCAGTCTTCTCTTGGTCCTCTAGCACAATTTTCATTTGATTGTAGCTAGAGAAGCTATCCATTAGGGAGTACATTTCATATCCTTCTATCATATCCACAATCATATCAATGTTGGGAAGTGGAAAATCATCTTTTGGACATGCCTTATTTAAGTCCCTAAAGTCTGTGCAGACTCTGATAGATTTGTCATGTTTAGTCACTGGGACTATGTTAGAGATCCACTCTGCATAATCAATTTCTCTAATGAACCCAACTTTCATTAGTTTCTCTAGTTCTGCTTTGACTAGTAGAGCCACATGTGGGTGCATCTTTCTAAGTTTTTGTTTGACTGGTTTCACACCTGAAGCTATTGACAAATGATGCATGATGAGATTAGGATCTACACCTGGAATGTTAGAATATGTCCATGCAAAGTTTATCTTTTTCTCCTTGAAGAAGTCTGTGGATTCTTTGAGTTCTTCTGTAGATAATGATTTGGCCACATGAATAAGGTGTGGATGTCCTTCTGTACCTAGATTTACCGGCTGAGTTGGCTCAATTAGCACTGATGAGCGTTCCTAGAAATGACTCAGAAGCGCATCAAGTATCTCATCCTTAGGCGCCTCAGAGAGGTTTTCACCTTTGGATATGTCTTTTATTTTTACTTTTTTTGGCTCTGACACTGCCACAATGTGGTTTTCACCATCAGAGCGCCTATTTCTTCTTCTTTTAATTTTATGACTAAGATACTTGATATCAGCCTCGATCATGTTGACACTTTCTTTGCTAGTGGAGGATGTTACAGGTTCAATAGCGTGAAGATAGCAGGCTAGAGCATAGTCATTCTGGAATGTAAGGACTTCATTGGATGAAGAAGGGGAATTCCAGTCTATTATCTCAGGATGTTGGAGTGAGAGAGTAGTGGCAGGTTCAAGTGCATTCATGGTATAGTCATCGAAAGCGTTGACTAGTAAGCTGAGAGCTAAGTCAATCTCATGCAAAGGTGCGCTCAAATCCTTTTGACTCCTAGCGATAGTAGTAGAAGCTACATTAACATTTATCAACTCAGACTCATTAGAAATTTCACTAGACCCCTCACTTACGTCGAGAAGCTTTTCATAAGATCTTTCTGACAAACTGTCAAACTCATATTCATGAGAATCTGTGTCTGAACTTTGACTTGGGTGTTTTCACCATGAAGATTTGGGGGTTCTTGCAACACCAGCTTGTTCTTGTGCCAACTACTCTTGAAATTCTGGTGGTATGTACCATTCACCTTGGAAATTAGGATCTTGTAACACTTTCCATTGTTCATAGGTTAGTGCATCAAATGGAGTGGTTTTATCAGAATCGCTGTTAGTCTCGACTGTACTGGCATGCGGTACAAATTATCCAGGTCTGCAAAGAATGCTACCAGGTCTAGAGGAATGGGGTAAGGAAAGCAATCCTCATCGCAGCTATCCTCTATAATGTCATCTGTAGCTGTGCTTTCAGGTTCTAGTGGAGGATTCAGTTTTGGTACAAATTTGTTAATCCCTAAATGGAACGGGATCTTCTTGAAGCCTAACCCAGTTGTGTCTTTTGTCTTTTGACCCATAGCTTTAATGGGTTCAACTAAACCATTACCATTCACCCCTATTGGACCACTCCCTTTGTACCCAAAGCATTTCATAATCTTAGGACCTTCACTATTGGGATTTAGTTTACGAGCTGGGGTAGTCTATTCAGATATGTTCTTTCCTTTGCAAAGCCAAGCTTTAATAAATCTTTCCTCATCTTCATCTTCTAGTGGTGTTGAAGCTCATACAAAGACACCATCATAGACTATTTCAGGGGAAGTAGTAGAAGATTTATAACTCTCAGAAGGTCTCCCATAAGAACAAGGAGACGGAGGCAGAGATACTAATGATAGTATAGGTTCTATTTGATACCCCCCATGCCCATATCTTTGATCTTCAAAGTCTGTTCCATATCTTTAAGCTTGGCGTCATAGAATTTTGTGTATTCTCTGTTAGTTGGAACAAGAATATCAGTCGACTGTGTGAGTGCATTGCAAGAAGAGCCCATACTAGCAGGAATTGTCACCTCTGCACCTTGGAAAGGAACTTAATGCACTGATGGTACGTAGAGGGGACCGCTTACATCTCATGGATCTATGGTCTCCCTAGAAAGTTTTTATACACAAGAGGAAGGTCTAGCACCTGACATGTGACATCTCTTTCAACCGGTCCAACCCGAATGGGTAGCATGACTAAACCTTTAGATTTTCTCTCTTCTTCATCATAGGCTTTAATAGTAATTCTTTTGCGGGAATCTATGTGATCTTTGTCATAACCTAGCTGAGCAAAAAAGTGAGCGGAGCAAATATTAAGGCCAGCACCATTATCACTGAGAATGCGGCGGACTAGTTGTTTGCCAATCATGACTTCTATATGCAGAGGAGAATTATGCGGGTGACTAATTGAGTGATCATCTTCTTCTGTGAAGGACAAATAATGCGGTGAATTCAAGTGACCCACCATGGATTGAAACTGACCCATATTGATGTCTCTGGGGACATTAGCCTCTATGAGGGCTTTATCTAGAATCGGCCTGTGAGCAGGCGAGATCTTCAACAGCTCAAAGATGGTTATTTGAGAATTGGTTCTTTGTAGCTGGTCTAGAATGCTATAACTAGTAGTAGAAGGTGTGGGGACCACTTTTGTGGTCTTGTTGGCAGAGCCAACAATAGATTTATCCATAGTTTGTTTTGGTGCAGATGTAGTAACAGGAGGGTCACGACCCTTGATAGTGATCTTAGCATGGGATCTAGTAACAACATTGGTGTAATCCTGAGATGTTTCAGATTCAGATAATTGAGACCCGGGGCCTCTCAAGAAAAATGGGGTCTTAGGCTTAGAAGCATCCCCGCTCCCCTTGGTAGTAATCACATTACAATACTCCACTTCCATAGGTTCAACCATGTTGCTGACATTATCATAAGTGGCATGTGCATAGTTAACTTTGGCATTATTGTTCTTAGCATTGGAAGACTTGCCTTTCTCGTGATGAGGAAAGGGATCTTCAAATACCTAGTGATCCAAATTCTTGTTATGATTTTCCACAATGATAACCTGGTTATCAATCAGATCTTGGACTTTATGATGCAATTGAAGACAAGTAGAAATTTTATGACCCTTGTTTTGGTGATAGTTACAGTATGCATTGTCATTCCATAAATGGGGTCATGGTTGCGGATCATATATAAATTTTTCCAAAGGAGCGAGAATCTGATTTTGCACCAAAGTCTTGAAAACTATGTCCAAAGGTTCTCCCAAAGAAGTAAATTCACGCTTGGGTTGTGGGGCCCAAGGTTTGTTGCCAGAGAATCTAGAAGGATGTTGAGTGTTTGTTTCATCCTTTTCAATAGCTTTGGTCTCTTGTATACCAGAGGTGAGATTGAAGACGAGTTTTGAAGGAGCTGGAGTCACATTATCAACTACCCCATCATTCACAATGTCCCTATTCTTGTTGACAAACTTCCCTTTATCATTGTTGGAAGAGGAGGAACCTTGTTTGTTATCTTTATACAAAGTCAATTCACCTTTCTTAACCATAAATGCCTCTATCCTCACAACTTGCTTTATCATGCTATCAAAATTAAGGGGACCTTGAAGTTGTACTTGATACCCAAAATTAGGGGTGAGATTATCCAAGAAGATATCAAGTTTCTCAGATTTGGGTATTTTGTGAGGATACTTAGTGCAAATTTATCTCCATCTTTGGAGAAATGTCAAGAATGGATCCCCTTGCCTTTGCTTGAGATTGCAAAGGTCCCTGATATTGACAGGATGTTGTATGTTGAGAGAATAGTGTTGTATAAAGAGATTGGAAATCTCATCAAAAGTCTTGATGCCAGTGGGTAGTCGAGAAAACCACTCCATGGCAGTTCCACCCAAACTTCAGGGAAAGAGATGCATCAAATAGGTTTGATCATGCATGAACTCCATAGACAGGGCCCCAAATTATCTCAAATGATCCTGAGGATCAGTGGTACCTAGATACTTATCATATTTAGGGAGTTCCACACCTTTGGGAAAAGGTGGCATAAGAAGACTCCTATCAAAAGGAAAAGGACAAATTCTTTCCATCGTGAATTGTTGTGTGGGCTTGTCCTTATCCTTTATAAGTTGGCTGATTTGATTTTGCATATCTTGAATTAGTTTATGCAATTTGGTAGTCTCACTCTCTTCTTCTTTAGCCACAAACGTTTCCACTTGGAAGTTTGGGGGTAGCTTAACTCCTTGTTTTGCCAAATCTAGAAAATATTTCTCTTTATCTTCTGCAAGGAGTATTTCCATCATTTTGATAAGAGCTTTATTAGATTTTGTAGCATCTATGTCATTTTGAGTTATTGGCTCACCATCATTACCAAGAATCTCATAAATGCTTTGAGTCTGATCTTGAACCTGGTGTTGCTGCTCTTATTGCTGACCCTGCTCATTTTGGGATTGGTCGTTGACTCCACTATATTGACCTTGTAAGTAATCAAAAGGAGTTTCCATGTCATTAATTTGAGATTGTGTCGTGTGCACCTCTTCAGTATGAGTGTGAGTATCAAGTTGAGAACTCGTAGTCAATATATCTCTCGGCGGATCAAAGGGGTTAATAGGAACAAAAGGATTGATATGATCAAAAGGATCACTAAGGCAGCGAGGATCATCAATAGGGTCAACCCAAATAGGTGAATTTCTGAAGCCTTGTTGATATGAAAGAAATAGATTATGCTGCTCTTGAAACAAAGGATTAGAATACAGCTGGAACACTTGTTTTTGATTTAGACTCGGATCTATACTGAATGGGGAAGAGGAATGTGAGGATCCCTCTTGACTATCAAGTTGAACAATGGGTTCAGAATGACCTTTTCCTTGATTACGAGGTTTACTCCTACCTATTCTGAAACCATGAATGGGAAAAATATTGTCGCTTCTAGTCGTAATAGGCATAGACAAAGATGAAATGAGAGAAAACTTAGGATCGAAATCAGAACTTTTCCTCTAGAAATACAAAAAGGAGGTAACAGGCTAGAACAGCCAAGGTGTGAGACGCACCCGGCATGAATCATCAAGAGTGTGGCTAGAACAATTGAGATGTGACTATCATGTCACAAGGTAAAAAAACACAGAAGAGATAGGAAAGAGACAAAGAGACAAGACACATTTGAGTAAGAATCGATCAGTTTGCAACTCAAAACAACCAGTTTCAGATTGCAGACAACAGGGAAACAACCAATCAGATCCTAGACAAAAGTTAGATCAGGAAAAAAACTCACCAGTCAATGGGAAAAACCATGTTGTTTTAGGACACTAGGCTACAGATTTATGAGAGGAAGTGTTGTTTCACATGAGGAAGTGCTCAACTGTGTGTGAGAAAATGCAAGATCGCACGAGGAAGTGCTCAATTTCTGAAATCTCGCACGAGAAAACTCTAGATTTTGATAAATAGACTCAGTTTTCAAGATAAAAATGAGATTTTGAGACATAGTCAGGACTTTTCTTTGACAGAATTTCTAGATTCAGGGTAGTTTTATGATGATATAGATCAACAATCTTAGTTTCAAGGTGACAAGAACTCATTAACAAGCACACAGTTTTAATCAAGCAATAGTGACACAAGCAATAGTCATAAATAGTTCTACCAAGGAAAAAGAAACTTGGCAGAATCATGGGAGTCTTTTTTTGATCATGATTAGATAGTTTAAGACTCAAAACAAACACTTCATTATCCCTACAAAAAAGAATGGTGGAGAAGACAAAATCTGTGCTCTGTTGTCTTATGTGTATGTGTGCACCTCACACAACAGTGTCACCCTTGAGAGAGCGCCTATGTTTTTTGTGTTTCCAAGGACTAAGTATATATGTTTGAAGGTTACCCTTAAAGTAGGGCCTAACATCATATACCACTTCAAGCATCCAGGTGCATACCTATGTCCAGAATCTAGGGGAGAGATTCTTCCCTCTCCCTACGCACAGATTATGTCTTCTTTCGAAGGTGATCTGGGTAGGCATCTAACTAAGAGAGTTTTTAGTGGGCTTCCATTCACAATAACCTTCGGTGCCTCTGATATAGAGCTGGGGCCTCGCAGCCACACCAACACTTGAAAGTCATACACCCTTGCAAGCAAGGCTGGGAGCAGTGTCGTTCAGTACGATAAACAAGGCTTTCTCAAGATGATAGTCAAAATCATGAGAAAGAAGTTACCATGGCTTTGGAGTCTTTGGACTCAACAAATCAGACTTTATTATAGTGAGGTGGAATCACTGGCGATAGGTGTGTACTCACTTGGGTGATTCCCGGAGGTTCAACTTCCGGTAGGCCCTCTAAAGGTGACACAACTTGGCTTGGATTCAAGGGTTTGATTTTCTGATTCTCTCAAAGAGAGAAGAGCATACTTCTCTACCTCTTCACCTTACCCAAACACTCAAGACATGTTCATCACTAAGATAGCTTCACTCCACCAAATCCACAAGCGTTTGGGTTTCTGATTCTCTCAAAGAGAGAAGAGCATAATCCCCTAACAAGTAGATGTGTTAAAGATTCACTATCTTTCTCTGCTTCTCAAGGTATCTGTCATTCTAGCAACATCTGGCTCTCAGTTTCATCCATGGGCATCACTTCCATGTAATGAAGATCCTATTCCCCTACTTTGCTATTAGGACCCTTAAGAAATTTTAACAAAGCCCTATTTAAACTATGTGAATGAAAAACAGTAAACAAGCACAACGTTTTTAATAGGCCTTTGACAACCGTCCTGCAAGAAAACCATTAGCAATTTTTTATGATCTTTGACAAGCAACCTACAAACCACTATTATGTTGTAGAAGAAATCAGAAACATGAAATCAACAACATAAAGTAAATGTCAGAAAATGATAACAATAAATTGCAGATTCTGGAAATTTAATGACTGTCTATAAGACTTTGCACGACAGTATATATCTCCACACGAGAAAGTGCAGGGACCTACATGAGATTTATGTTTACTCATGTGAGAGAGTGCTACTAGGAGCAAAAATTCACGTGGTTTGATATGAAATGTCACGTGAGATTTCATACTAGTGGTGTACAGACGTATGACAGAGTTCAAATTACTGTCACAAAATTTTGAAAGTGAGGCTAGAAATCATTTTTTTCTGCCCCACGGTGGGTGCCAAAATGTTATGTGCTTGAATGTGACCTCTAAATCAGGTACAAACCCAACATAGTCCTTACTCAATCATCCAATTTGCAAAGATGAACGTGAATTGTCCATTTTACAAACTTGATTGAGGTGACCTGTTGCCTCCTATTTAGTTAGGGATGTCGAATTTACTCTCAGAACGAGAGCAAACAACCTTGACCATTGCTAAAATGGATTATTTTTAAAGCATGATAAAACTTGAAATTGAAACTATTTGATATGAGATACAATTGCCATCTAAGAATTGAAATGCATATCTAATCTAGAAAGCTTGAAAAATGATAGAATTGAGCTATTAGATATGTAAACAAACTATATTAGAATGTAACATTTTACTAATCCAAATGAAACTAAAGCTAATTATGCAAAAAATCTTGAAAAGATGATAAAAACAAGATAAAAATTAACTATAGTTTTGATGCTCTCCAATTCATCCTCCCAAATGAAGAAAAAGAGGCCCATAATATACAACAACCTGAGAAGGGGATGAAGAGTTTCTTAAAAAGAAACGGTTGACTCTTCATTTCCATGGAGGAAGGTGAGACATTTTTTGAAGGAATTATTCAATTAAAAGAATGAATTATTGCCACATGAGTGGCTTTTCACATGGAATTATGGAATTCCTTTTTTGAGGATAATATCATCCTAATAATTAAATAACTATTCAATTCCTTTTTGATGTGTATTAGCTAAAGGAGGTGGAATTAATTTAATTTGAAAGCACTTAGGACTTTAGAATTAAATTAATTAATCATAGGGATTTTTAGCTAATAAACCTTGATAATTTAGGAATTAAATATAATGTGAGATTTATGCAAATTCAGGTTTTCTGCATTTGAGACCAAGTCAATTAAAGTCAATTAGGTAGAGAATTTTCCTAGTACAATAGGACTTTGATGACGAGAAAATGCACCAAAATTGATTAGTATTGTAAGGTGCCAATTTTGGGGTGTTACAATACCCTCCAAACTAGTTTGGGAGGAAGTATAGTCGCAGTAGTTGCGACGCCTCCACCAGATACAGAAGCAGAAGCCGTGAGGGCCAAAGAATATATAGTTATAGAAGTTCCTCTGGGGAGGAGAGATAAATAGGGCAGGTTGAACCTATTAAAGGAAGCAAGCTGGGAAATTGAGGTTCGATATGACAAAAAGACCCAGAAGCTGAAGGAGGAAAGAGAAAAGAATGAAAATATCCTTGGGCTTCTCACAGAATTAACAAAGCCATTGGCCAAGATACATCTAGAAACCTCCACATCCATAACACCACTCCCATAGGGTGATATTGATACTTTGAGGGCCATGAAGAAGAAGGCACAGGTTGTGGATGGGTGGGTCACTGAGAAAATCACCGTCATAAGGTAGTTCTTGGTAACGACACTCCTAGACCTTTATAAGGCCAACAATATTTTGGGCTGGGTGAACGGCGCTTTCTCCCTATGGGAGAAAGAAATAGAAAAGTATGAGGAGTGGAGGTCTGAGTTAGAAGAAATGATGAACTTCAGGGAGGAAGCCCTTACAAAAATAGGTATTTTGGGAGATGAACCCTTTTGGTTCTTCTGAGTCCAATACCCTAGACTTGGCCTCAAAATTAAGGTGAGCAAGAAAATGGTAGTGGCCCTAAAGAATAGAATCCTGAAAGTTTGGAATTCTTTGAATTTATATACAACATTTGTAACAAGGGTTTTAGTTTTTGACCCCTTCACCACCGGAACTTGTGCTCCCAAATATTTTGAACTAAGTAAATTTGATGAGTTAATGGAGTCCCGGTACCATTCCACCAGAGATTTTGATAGAGGGAAATGTCACGCTTAACCAAGATGATGTTGTAGGCTCATGACACAATGAAAGTGGCTACAAAATTCAAGGAAGGGGCCAACGATATTGATGAATAGTTTAGGGTTTTCAATGACCGCTAGGACTACATTAAGGATGTAGATGAGGATGGAATCAACCATATTTTAGAGGCCTTCAAACAAAAAAAAAACAATAAATTCCTCCAGTCTCTAGATATTTTCACCAGCAGGGTACAATTTTGAGGATTCATTATTCTTTGAGCGTAAGCTCCCAGAATCCATAATTCTAGGTCCAAAGTTTTGTATTCATTCACAGTGATTTGTGTCTAGGTTCCCGAGAGCCAACCAATCACTGTCAAGTAGTTAATAAGGGTCAGCAGGTAGGTGATCCTAATAAGGCATGTCAAACAAAAGAGATGGCTCTGATAGGTGATTCTCCTGAGGCCCTGCTCCCACATTAATTACCTGGTGTACATCAAAGAAAGGGAGCCACAATTTTCATTTATAAGACATGTAGCCTCAGATATTGGGACAATCAAATTTCTTCTATAAATACACCGACACTCTTCTCTATGCTGATTCTTCCAGATTTCTCCTCTTATCTTCCTCTTCTGTCTTGTCAGACCTCTACACATTTTGAGGTGATTGTAAGTGGTGCAGGTAGTACCGGCCACAGGATAATATATTCTATCTATTTAGTGTACAGTGAGATTAGGTTAATTTTAGGTCAAACTTCATGTATAAGTAAGAGGTTTGATGCCATAACAAGGGTCAGCAAAATTGATGATTTTGTAGTCCAGCAAGTAATGGAAGCATAGCATTTTAATTTCAATTGTTTTCAGGAGCTCAATGCTCAGTTGTTCTTAGTAGCTTAGAATTATCCCCTGGCGCCATGATTGTACTTTCCAGTGTTGCTGGAATCATTTGAGTTAATGAAGAAGGAAGAACATCTTGTGGCTGCATGTTATGTGTTGTTTTGATATCTGGAGTTAACAAACATCTTTTGTGCAGTATGTTTTCTTATGTCCTTTGCTCCTATGTTTTAGTTTAGATTAATGATCTTATCTCCTGTTGCTACCAAATGCATATGAATTGTTGGTTATTTGATGTATTTGGTATTTAGTGTAGTTTTCTTGCATTGGAGCTTAGTTTGATGTTTGAATATTTATTGCATAACTATATATAGAGATATGTATGTCTAACCCTGTTCTATCTTTTGAAGATTATTTTGATAATCCAAATGCTTGCAAGAAGCCCCATTCCTCTTGAAATCCCCAAGAAGATGAGTAAAAACCATCTATCCCCTCACACAATAGTCACCTACCCAACTTAGATCCCTTGTACCATCGAGAACCGACTACCAGGTGCTTGGAGGCTAGGAGAATTCATTCTTCAGAAAACCTCTTCAGACGGAGATAGCCGATACCCCGGTACCTGATGACAACTTACCTCTATTGTCGGAGTCAGCCATAAAGTCCTGTCAACAAGGACTAAGGGTTCTTAGGAGATATTCTAAAATTTGGTCCTCCAATTAATACAAATTAGGAAGTAAAAGTCACTATAAGCCTGTCTGGAGTAATAAACAACTAATTCCCCCATCTTAACATTATCATGGATTTCCTGATTGTGATAATTCAATAAGAATTGTATTGAATTCCTCTTTCTATTCCTAATAGTATATCTATGGAAAAAGAAGATTTCTTTTCAACCTCCTTCAACCATGATGGGAAATGTACTATTAGAAGTTAGTTAGGAGAGTTGATCATAGCATGTACATAGTCAAGAGGTAATGTGTTTGAATTGAATAATGCATAGGCTAATTGTTTTGTTGCGAAGGCTAATGATAGTTGGTTATAGCATAGAAGGATTTTTAATATAAATTTTGATAGCATTGTGAAATAAAGTACGACAAAAGAAGTCAGAGATTTATGAAAAATTCTGAAGCCCTCCAACACCATGTGCAGAGAGTGTGAGATGGGAAAATAAAATAGAAGAATTTTTCAGAAAAAATCTTACTCAGTAAAGGGCAAGTTGGATATGGTTCATACAGATCTTTGTGGCCCTACAAGAGCAAGATCAGACTATGGTGAAAGGTATTTTATACTCTTTGTTGATGACTATTTGAGGATGATGTGGGTTACATTTCTTAAAGAAAATTTTGAAGCTTTTGATAAGTTTAATATTTTCAAAGAAAAAGTTGAGAATGAATCAGGTGTGAAGATATAATGTTTGAGGTCTGAAAGAGCTGGAGAGTTTACATTAGATATGTTTAATACCTAATGCAAAGAGCATGGAATATATGGACAAACATAAGATCCTAGGAATCCACAACTAAATGGGATTGCAGAGTGAAGAAACAAAACTATAGTATATGTGGTGATGGCTATGTCTCTTGAAAGGAATGCATCACATGTGCATTGGAGATCAACTATTGGTAATACAGTCTATAATTTAAATAGAATTCAAGTCAGAGAAGGTACTAGTAAGATGCCTTATGAAATTTGGTTTAATGATGCTCCTACTATCAACTACTTTAGAATATTTGGTAGAAAATGTTATATCAAAAGTGATGATGAGATAGGTAAATTTGATACTAGAATTGATGAAGGAATTTTCCTTTCTTATTATACTAAGAGTAAGGCTTATAAGTGTTTCAATTAGAGATTGAGGAAGATAGTTGAAAGTGCTAATGTGAGAATTGATGAGAGATTTCACATTCAGGAAAGAATGTATGATTGTAATCAGTTTACAAAGAACAGGGAGATTACTGAATGTCAAGAGGAAACTCTTGAGACTGAAAATGAAATTGAGGTATGCTTGAATGATTCTAGTGAAACTCCAAACACACCAAAGTATGTGTTGACGAGACTTTGTGACCAGCTCTGCCAATAGAGATAAGTTGTCATCGGGTACTGGGGTACCGACCAACTCTGCCTATAGAGGTTTACTAGAGAATGGATTCTCCTAGCCTCCAAGCACCTGGTAGTTAGGTCTCGATGGTGCGAGGGAGATAAGTTGGGAAAGTGACTATTGTTTGAGGGGATAGCTGGTTTTTACTCATCAATTCTGGGGATTTCAAAAGGGGGTAAGGTTTCCTACAAGAATTTTTAGATTAACAAAATAAATCACAAAAGATAGACCAGGTTTAGAGTGTATTTCTACTTATAGTCATGCGATACATATTCAAACATCAACAATGCTCTAGCGAAGGAAAACAAACTAAATAGCAGATACACAAAGAATCAATGATTCATACACATTCAGTAGAAAAGGGAGATAAGATTTTTTAACTAACTAAGAAGAATCAGAGAAAAGGCCATGAGAAAACATACAACACGAAAGATATTTTGTAACTTCAGAGATCAGAGCAACACATAAAACATGACCACTAGCTGTTCTTCCTTCTTTCATTAACATAAAATTGTTCCAGCATCACCGATGAGTACATTCACGGATCCAAGGGAGAATAAAGCTACATACTAAAAGTAAACTACTAACTACTACTTGCTATTTCTATTTGGGCAGAGAAATCATTAATTTGGCTGAACCTTGTTAAGGAATCGGTCTTGTTATTTATAGACAAACTTGAACTAATCCAACTATACACTTGATAATAAAATATAATATGTGTAGCTGGTACTACCTACACCACTTACAATCATCTTGAGATGCACAACGTTTTGACAAGACAAAAGAAGAAGAAAAGGGATAAATCAAGAAGAATTAGCCTAGAGAAGAGGGTCGTGGTACTTATAGAGTAAATTTTCCTATTTTGGTAACTTAGGCCATACGCCTCATCAATGTTGATTGCGGCTCCCTATATTTGAGGCATGTTAGGTAGTAGATGCGGGAGCGGTGCCTCGGGGGAATAAGAAGACATCTGTTAGAACCATCCCCATCTATTTGGTCACCTGCACTCTAACTGTTATTAACTGTTGATAGTAATCAGTTAGCTCTGGGGAACCTTGATGCAGATTGTTGTAAAAGAATACAAAATTGGGACCTAGAATTCTGGAGTCCAAGAGCTTACGCTCAAAGAATAAAAAATCTTCAAAACTTTGCCCTGCTAGCGGAAACATCTAGAGACTATAATACTTTATTGCTCTTTTCATTTTTGGAATATCTCCAAAATCTAGAGAATTCCCTCTTCATCTATCTCCTTTATACAGTTCCAGCGTTCATTGGATTCCTCCAACTAATTGGCCAAATCTCTGGCACCTTTTTTGAATTCCAAAGCCATCTTTGCTGCATTGTGAGCCCGAAGCACCATTCGGGTGATGCGCGACATTTTTTCTCCATCAAAATTTTTGGGTGTCTGGAAGAATCACTCCATTATTTCATCAAATTTTCTCACAACAAAATCCACCAGAGCACATGTCTCAATGCTAAAGGGATCTACTGCCGAAACCCTTGTAACAAATGCTATATATGAATTTAATTTTTTTTGAATTGCCAAGACTTTACCCTTCAAGGCTGCTACCAGTTGGTTTCCTGTCTCAACTTTGAGACCAAGTCTAGAGTGCTGGGCCTGGACGTACCCGAAATCTTCTTCCCCCAAAATTCTCCTTTTTGTGATGTCATATTCTCCAAAGTTCATTATTTCTTCTAATTCACTTCTCCATTCCTCATATTTTTCTATCTCCCCCTCCCACTGGGAAACAACATCTTTTACTTGGCCCAATATGTTACTGGTCTGGTGGAAGTCCAAGAGTGTCACTATCAGGAAATGCCTTACGGATCCTACTTGCTCAGTCACCCAGTCATCTACTCCCTGCACTTTCTTTTTCATTGTTCTCAATGCGTCTATGTCACCCAGTGGAAGCAGTGTTCTAGATGTGGAAGCCTCTGGAGGAATTGTAGCCAATGACTGTGCCAGTTTTGTAAGAAGCCCTTGGAGATTTTTGTTTGTTTCCTTTGCCTCTTTTAACTTCTGCGCTTTCTTATCATATCAAGCTTCAATCAACCGGCTGGATTCTCTCAACATGTCTAAATATCCCTATTTATCTCTCCTCCCTAGAGGTACCTTTGTGATTGTGTAATCTATAGCTCTTACCGCTACCTCTTCTACATCTAGGGGAGGTGTCGCTATTATTGCGATAGTGTTTCTTCCTGGACTGGTCCAAAGGGTATGGAGGGTCTGGGCCTTTTTAGGCTTCTGAGCGTCTTGGTTCCAGGCCATCATCTTGGTCAGAGAGAGTGGGACTCTTTCTATCGCCATGATCTTTCTCTTCTTTTATTCCACTAGCCATTATGGCAGTGGGGGCAGTCTTACTGCTAAGTCCTGGACACTTGAGTCCTCTTTGGGAGTCTGCCGCTCTTCACCAGCATGTGTAGTCTTTGTAGACTCTTTTTCTTTATCGACATGGTTTCCCACTTCTCCCACATCTGTGATATTTGTGTCCATATTCCTAAGGTTCTCCCCCACATCTTGCTCCTGCTGATTTTCTTCGACGTTCTCTACCGGGACATTCTCCTCCGAGGGCCTATTTTTTGGAGGGGGTGAAGGTGTCTGACCTAGATTTGACTATTGTGTTGCATAGACCACAATACTGAATATCCTATTCTAGGGTACTTGATCACCCATCATGTCTGGAGGCATTTAGAGCATGATGAATGGGGGTATGATTGCTTCCAAAGGTTAGGTTTCCCCAACCATAGTCAGCTGCTCGTCTTGTGTTTTCCTTCCTTCTATCTCGGTCCCTGAGACTGGTGTTTCTTCTGCACCTAGTGTGCTTTCCTATTCTTGCTATTTTTTCTCCAGGGAAAATTCTTCTTCTTGCCTTTCCCCCTCCCCAGGGACATTTTCCACCTCTTGTGCGGCTATCTCCTCCAACTCCCTCTCTACAGCTTCTTGTAGATTTACCAAATAATCGGTCTGGAAGATATCATCAAAAATATCATAGGGAGGGGAGGCCTTCAGATGATCTTATGCTTTGGGGGAGGAAGGGATAAGATCCAGAGGAATATTGCCCGATGTTCTGGGGCTTACATCTATGCTCGTTGGAGGATTATCTTCCCTTTGTTTCTTTCTCCTTTTTTGCATCAGGACCTCGACATCTAGAATAGCTACACCCTCTTCCTCTATCTCTACTTCCTGACTCATAAGTGTTGCAAGTGAAGGGGAACTTGTAGGAAGGGAAGATCTAATCGGAGTGACAGGGAGACCAAGAGAAATCCTTGCACTGATTGTTTTGCCTAGCTATTGAGATGACTCAAGCTGGGCGTGAATTTGTTCTATTATGGGGGTTGGAACCGAGGATAGGATCTAGGCCAGGGCTCTCTCTTTTGATTTCCCCTTATCCCTACCCTTCCTAGCCATTCCAGAGCCGGAAGTGGATCCTTGCAAAACTAGATCATCTCGACAGGCTCTCTTTCTGCATACCCATGAAAAATATTTGTGACTCCAATTTATCACATCCTTGGTGATATCTTCAATTGTCAAAACTTCTGGGGTGTCCCAATCCACTGGAGGGAGAGCCATCTTGTCAATCCCTTTTGATTTATTTTGTGGGTCCTCAATGGGCCCGGTCTTTGAGAAGTTCTTTGGGAAGGTCCGGAGATCCAGGTGCTTCATCATTCCTTTGGTTATCCTCTCATAATGTAGACTTTGGACATCGAAGTCATCTTGGAAATCTACCCAAAAATCCTCAATGTGAGGCTCTTGAGGCGTTGACACCCAGGGTAAGGCCACATTTATTTTTCCCAGTGGGTCAAAATTGACCCGTGCCAAGTAGAACTCTAACAACCCCAAACTCTTTAATTCATTATTGCCTTCTTTGGCCCTTGCAAGGCTGCAAGTGTAGTTCCTGCAAGTGATTAGGAAGGGGATGGTGGTAACCTTCTTGACCCCATAAAATGTATAGACCTCTAGAATTTGTCTGCAGTATTCCATCAAAATAATCATATCCCTACAATGCTATGGTAATAGGTAGGGCTTGCCAGAGAACCAGGTCACCCAAATGTAACAATGTTGTTGAAATTGAATAAATTAATGGCTGTAAGAACTCACCAAGGCCATGGAATCCTTTGAAAGCTGGTAACCAACATCCTGATTGGGTATCAAAATATTGTAGTAAACAAACATATCATTTATCTGACAAAAATTGGGGAAGCTGTCCTCCCATTGAATCTGGGGGAAATGATCCCACGGAGCACTCTGGCCAAGTCCTATCCCAAGGACGCCCACTATTTATAAACCCCAAATTACAATTCTCTATTGCGCTAGTGCCCACAAAACATATGAAGTCATGTGGAACTTTGGTGTTTGTCTAACCTTGTTTAATTGGTAGTCCACATGGTTGGCAATAATGGTTGCCCAGTCAAAGTTCTACCCATTGGTGGAGATGCTATACAAGAAGTCATACATCCAGGTTGAGAAATCCCAGGCATGCGATTCCCTGAAGACCTGGCATAAAAAGATGATCCTTGCTTGTATACTTTCCATGAAATCTGCGTGGGGGATCTCCAAATTCATCTTCATATAATCTTTCTTTGGTGTCTTCAGCCAGTGGGCATTAAGGTGCTACTGGGCCACCTATTGGACCTTGTAAAACTCTTGTAGCGACAGAGCCCGGTAGATGACAATAGAATTGGAGAATTGGGGGATTCCCAGCCCCGAAGCAAAAGTATCAACGTCGAGAGACACTAAGGGCATTGGGTAGCCCATTGTAAGGGAAGCAACAAGAATAACAGCCCAGATAGTTGTGTTGTAATTCTCCACTAGTGTGAGAATCAGCTTTGGGGACTGCATAGAGCAAGGGAAGCAGGCAACCTTGATTATACTGGAGGTGGCCACGTTCTTGGCCATACTATCTTTGGAAAAATATTGAGTGAACATTGTTTTGACTAGGCCCTACAATTTGGCCCACGGTATGACCTCTGTGTTGGTGATTAGTTGTAACTTGGAATCCACCTTGGATCCCACAATGACACCCTCCCTTAGATACTTTGTAGTGAGTGGGAGCTTTTCCAGAGCTTTCTCAACCCTTGTCTTGGTGGCCACCCTTGTTTAGGTGGACAGGAGTTCCAGACTTTCGGGAGGAGAAGATACCTCAGACATGTTTCCTTATAATTTTTGGAAGCCTGCGACACCGAACAACTGTCAATACAAATAATAAAATATAATAAGTTTCTAGGCTACAGAGATTTCATCACCATTTCACACCTATCTTCAAAAAGACGTTAGTTGACATCAAATCCCAGAAATGTAATAAAAAAAATAACTTTGGATTTGATAAATACCTGGGTGTCCCGGGGATTTTGGTTCATGCGAAAAATGAGATGAAGACTGGGGGTTACGCGGAGCCTAGAGTCTAGAAAACTGACCGTTGATGAAATGATGTGGGTTGTGACGTGGCCATGCAATGAATGGAGTAACGACATTAATGGTGATAGTTGTCTTAACACAAAAGGAATGAATGCCACTTGGGATGATTTTAAATGCTCACACATGGGGGAATTAATCCTGCCATGAATGTTGAAGTGATGTAGGAGAGAGAAATGCCACAACTCAAATAGGTGAGGTGTCGAGTTTGAGTCTAGCAAAAACTAGGTGGGCAAGCTTGAACTTGGTTAAATGATATAGAGAGCATGGTGAGCTCACAAAAAAATGGGTAGGACTCAGGGGGAATGTACAGACTAAATTTACTTGCATTTACATACTATTATACAGAATGACATTTACACAGGCACACACAAATAGGAGGCCAAAGTATGACATTCACAAACTCAAACAAACTTACAAGAAACCCACAAGCCGCTACTTTACATAATTCACAGAGGCTTTACAACTATTTATAATTATCTACAAATGCACAAAAATCTAGAATGCACAGAGGGTGAAAAAACCTCTTCCAGAGCAATCCCACCAATGGGAGGCGATGAAGACGACCAGAAACACGAGGAAAACAAAGCCCAAAAACCAAGGAAACTAAATGCAAAACCAAAAGAAAAGAACCAGAACACCAAACAAAAAAAAGAGAATGGCCAGAAGAGGACCTACCTAAAAATAGAGATGCAAAGGGAAGAGCACAGGAGGTGCTCTACAAATGAACAATTTTGGAAACCCATGAACACGCTGAGAACACCACAGGATAGATTGAACATGCTTAATCACTCCAAATCACTATTACTCTCTCGAAGAAAATTGTACTTAGCTCACTGTTAAATGCAAAATTTTCTCTTAATTCACTCTGAGGGTAATTTATTCATGGTAAGTGTAACAATGATAGGTGAAACTCAATTTATACACTTTAGGTGAAAACGCACCACTTGCTTCTGCAAGTCCCAAGAAAAGGAAAACCTCTGGACTCTGGGCCCGGGAATCATATGCAACCACACCGTCCAACTAAAGAGGAAGTAACGACACAAGAATCGTGAGGTCTAGAATTCAGTTGGAACAAAGGAACAAAACACTCTGGGACCAGGTCCTGGAGGGAGGAAAACCAAAAGGAAGTGAAAACAATGGCTGTGTGGAGGCAAAGTTTGGAGAAAACAAAAGAAGACCAAAAAGAAACAAAGGAAGAACCAAAAAGTGAAAAAGGGGGACACAAAATTTTGCCAACAAAATGTAGGGATGGGTATGCAGGACATAACAAATGGTGACTCACTGGGATGAATGCCTTAATGCATTTGAGGATGATAGAATCCATGGTTAGCAAAACTGGGACTCATCATTATCTGAAGCACTTTACTTGCAAGGCGTGGGTTTTCTGAGAAAATCTAACTCACCATGATTCAATCCTTCAATGTCTTTTCATCTGTGAAGTGTGTGCTTTGGAAGAAAACCAAGCCGATGATTTCAGAGAAAAATAGAGAGATGACACTGAGTGAATCAGACCAAAATCGCTATAGGGGTATAATTCTCTAGATCCTAGAATTCTCTATTCTCCATCTTTTCTCTCTCTCTTTTTTTTCTTTTGAAGATGGGGAAGGCGGTACTCCTTTCACCATGAAACTTAAGCTTAGCTAATTTTCACGATGGTACTTCTTTCACCTCATCATCCATTTTGATTTACTGAATGGGAGAGACATTCTAGGTCTGAGATATTCTTTTGATTTTTGGATATGGCCAATAACCAGTGCAACTGCTCTGCTCTCAAGGAACATGCAATTACTTGCTCTCTATTATTTTTTGTTAACTGATGTCAAGACTTTCAAGATGTGAATCTAGTGAAGATTGTCCATAACCTTTTACCATGCGTATAAAATAACTCTGGGGTGCAGACAAATCCCACACAGCTAACAATAGTTTTTTGACTAACCAAAATGCATAAGGCACTATTCCAGGGACTAGATGTCATGTGAAGCATACCTATCTACAAGAAGAGAGAAACATGCCGCGAACCCAAAAAAAACTAGAAACACAAAGAAAAAAAAGAAACCAAAGAAAAAACAAAACAAAGAAAAGAAAATGGCCCCAGAGGGCCGTCGGCTAATTACAAGGAAAAGACACTCCCAAGGAGTGCCGGGAAAATATTTACAAGTAGGAATATATACATATAGTACAACTTTGGGAAAAATTGCCTCCCACCCCCACTCGAAGTAATGTTTGAGAAAATGTCCATTGACAGGCAGTGGAACAACTTCTCTAGTTATGGTGCTGAGGCGATAAGTGTTGGCCCCGCAGATCTCCCAAATTAAGTAAGGTCTGAGCCAGAGCGTTTGGAACTTAGTATGCTTTCCCTTGCTTTCCTAATATCTCTCCCACAAGAGGACTAGGTATGAAACTTGAAAGTATTTGTATTGGGATCTTCTATCGAACCACTATTTGATGACTGCTTGGTGACATGCAAAATGCTCAAGTGCTACGTCTCTTTGTTCTTCCATTCTTACTAGTTTCAAGAGGCAAACCTCCACAATGTTGTCCCAGGTGTTGAATTCTTGCATGAATTGTAAAACAAGGATTTGTAAGTTTATTAGGAACATAGGGCTCTGGCCATAAAACAGGTGAAAAGGAGAAGTTCCCAGGGCTACCTTAATCCTGATGCGATCCATGCAAAGAGAGAACCTAAGTTTTTGGTGCCAGTCCCAAGGATTCTTCTCTTGCAAATGTTTGATCACTTCCAGTAGGTTTCTATTGGTAGACTTGGCAATGCCATTACCCTGGGGATAATAGTTGCTAGAAAAATTCAAGGTGATCTTCCTCCGATAATTCCATTCTAAAAAATGTGCCGAAGAAAATGCCAGAATATTGTCACACATGATAGAAAAAGGCATTCTGAATCTTGTGATGATGTTCTCTTCCAGGAACTTAATGACTACATCCGCAGTATTGTTTTTTCATGGGATTGCCTTAGACCACTGGGTACAATAATCGGTAGTAGTTAAAATGTACCGGTTGTTGGTGGATGAGTTGGGATTTATTTCCCTAATAAAATCAAACACCCATTGGGTGAAGGGTCAAACTTCAAACACCAGCTGTAAAGGCATTGCCGGGTTCTGCTCATGAGAAGTGATGGTTTGGAAAGTTTGATACTTCCTTATGTGAGTGTGAACATATTTGAAGATGAAGGGCCAATAATATCTGGCCTGAATAATTTTATGGGTAGTGGCATCAGTTGAGCCATGCCTAGTCCCATACTGCCCATGGAATTTTTCTATCATCTTGGTAGCTTGGTCTCTCTCTATGCACCGGAAATAAATCCCCTCAAAATTCCTGCAGAAAAGTGTCCCATTTTTTATCATGAAGTGTGCACTTTTCAATCGCAAGGTGCAACGTTCGCTAGGGGGGAGCTCCTCCAGGCACTTGTTGTTGCGTAATAGGTACACCAGATTGGTATACCATAGATCTTGAGTGATGGAATCCACAGTGTAAGTTTGGCACTCGATGTTTGGAGTGGCGTCTACCATCACTTTACATAGTCCTTGGCCTCAGACTATTTTCATTGGTTGCATCTCAAGATCATATTCCTAGAGGATGGCCATCCATTTTCCCTGGTGTTTTGCCAGTTCAATCTATAGCAGTAAAGACTTGATAGCCTGGTCCAGGATAATGGCATGCACTTTTCTCCAGAGAATGTAGTGCCAAAATTTCTTCATGACCCGAACTAAAGAAAAGGCCTACTTTTCCAATGGTGTATACCAAACTTCATCATTTTAAAGGGGGAGATCATGAAAGCAATAGGTCACTCTTCCCCCTCAACCTTCTGGGTTAAAACTACATCGGCAGGGTGTGGTGAAGTGAAGGAGTAAATGTGGAAGAGGAGGGAATAGTCTGGACTTGCCAAGATTGGGGCCTCCACTATTGTTTGCTTGATTTGAGAAAAAGCTCACTTCGCTTCGGGGCTCCACTCAATCTTAGTATTTTTCTTCATCATATCATTAAGTGGTCAGACAATCTCAGCGAATCTAGTAATGAACCGTCGGATGAAGTTTATATTCTTGAAAAAGGATCTCATTTCCTTATTTCTACTGGGCATTTGTAGATTTAGAAATGCTTCTACTCTGGTAGGGTCGATGGATATCCATTTCTCAGAGACTATATGCCTGAGAAATTTCTCTGAGGTGACCCCAAATATACACTTCTTGGGGTTAAGGGAGATACCATACCGATGATATCTCTCACAGATCTAAGCGAGGTGGGCGGGATGATCACGCCTGTCCCAGGAAAAGAGTATTAAATCATCCATGTAGATGATTATGCATTTGTTAACCATGCCTTTGAACATAATGTCCATGGCCTTCTGAATGTGGCCCTTGCATTAATTAGGCTGAAGGGAATTCTCTAGTATGCAAATGTACCCTGCTCGGTGGTGAACACCTTTTTCATCCTATCTTCAAACTTAACCATAAATTGGTTATACCCGGAGTACCTATCCAGGAAGGACATCATCTGTGAACCATTTACAATTTGCAACACCTCATTAAGCAAAGGGAGAGGGTGGTTATCCTTCTTGGAGGCTTTGTTTAGGTTGCAAAAATCCACACACAGGTGAATCTCTCCATTCTTTTTGCAGATGGGAACAAGGTTGGCAACCCATGTAGTATGCTAGATAGGAAAGATGATCTGGGATGAAAATAATTTTTGAACCTCTTTGTGGATCAGGGGTTCAATCAAAGGGTTTACCGGCCTCTATTTTTCCAGAAACTTTTTGCATTTGGTTTCAGGGGGATGGTATGCGTCATGATAGATGTATCATAGGTTTTGAGATCCTCATACCTCCAGGTAATTACATCAATGTATTCTCAGAGAGCCGCGAGAATCTTCTCCTTCTCCTCTGGGGAGAAGGAGGTACCAATGTGGACCAATTTTTCTTCATCGACTTTACCAATGTTAAATTTTTCATATTTTCTTCCCTCGGAGGAAGATGATATCTTGTCTTGACCCCATGGGTCTGAATCAAAGATTCATTCTAGAGAAACCATCCCCTTTGGAATGGTGTCGGTAGGTAGGTCAATCATCCCATCATCTTCTCTCGTTTTCCTGGTGTCATCATGATTAATTTCTTCCACGATCTGATCTTTAAAGACGCCAACATTTTCCATGAAGGCCAAGATGTGCTGGTCATCTTCAAAAACCTAGAAGTGTGTTATATTGTCTGATGGGGTGGGGACCATTTCAAAAGAGAATCTCTGGAGCCGGGAACAAGCCATTAGCTTGAGGGTACTAGAAGACACATCGAGGGCATTTGGAACATAATTACATTTCCAGGGAATAAGTTCAATGCCAAAAGCATCAAAGTCTTTGATTAGGCTCCATGCCCGGTTGTGGTATATGGCCAGCATTTTGTCATGAAACATGTATTGGCTCTGGATCTATTTTACAATTATCTCTAATTCACCCATCACCCAGAGGCAGGTGATCCCTTTTCTCAAAGAAAATAGGAGTTTGAGGACTAAGGCCTCATACTCTGTGACATTGTTGGTGCAGTTAAACTGCAACCTATAAGATGCAAGGAAGGATTTCCCTCACGGGTTGATCAATTCCACTCCAACCCCACAACCTTGTTTCGACCGAGACCCATCAAACTTCAAGATCCACAAATCATTGTTAGTTTTATGGGGATGGGGAAGTGAAGTGTCCATTGGATTGGGTTCGGGGTTGGGAGGTTTATCAGGTGATTCCTCCAACTTGGATGGTGTGCAGGTAAGTCTCTTGTCTGGGGGATCCTCTAGTTCAGGTTATTAAATGAGCGACACCTCAAGCGTACTGTTGGGTGGATTTCTTGGTCTAGGGAACTTGGCTTTACATTCCTTTTCCCAAAGATTGGTGATGTGGTGAGTAGCAGTGGCAATACAAGGCTCACACTCCAGTTGAGAGTGTTTTTGATAATGTACCTAGCACCAAGTGTCGGACAAGAGGGTGGTCGGAGTTGCCTTGCTACCTTGTGAGTCTACCTCACACCTCATCTTCTTGTCTAGATCTTGAATCCTCTAAGAAACTATAGGATCCTCCCTAGGGATGAAGTGAAAGGTTAGGATCTCCTGGAGTCGATATACCCTAAGTGAGGATTCAGAGAAAAAGATCTCATTCACCTTCCCGACTTTGGTCAGGGCTTGTTTCATTCGAGGCTCTCTCTCTACCCAGATTTGATTTGATTTTCCTTTCCAGGGGAGCCACAAGTGAGAGAAGTCCATCAAGAAATACCCATTGAGGGCCTTTGACCAATTTTTACTCAATAAAATCCCATAGGTCACGGGGATGTCAACCACTTGGATGTCAATAGTGCTAGATATCTAGGGATCTTGGATGAGTTGAATTTAGACATTCTTTAGCTTGCAAACCATTTTCACAGCAATTTTGTCTGATTAGACTATTGCACATTTGGACGGAGTGGGAGTGAGTCTGAGCTTCTAGAAAATGGATAAGGGCATAACCTTACCCGAAGCACCGAAATCAACAAGGAAGTTGTACAGGTTCTTCCCTTGGATGTTAAGGCCTAGTACAAAGCGAGGATCCTTTCTATTTCCCTAGAAGATTGCCAAGTTGGCATCATTGAAAGTGATAGTATTTGGCGGACGACTAATGGATTTTGGGTTCCCTAAGAGCTGTAGAAGGGATTTATTTTGTTTGGGACAATTGAGTAAAACCTCCATCAAGGCATGGAGGTAGTGGTGTTTTCCAATGCCTTGGTAATATCAAACTGCCCCTAGGTAAAGTTGGCTCCCTCCTGGCTGGATCCTTGGTCTGGTTAGGGCCAGGTCCTTTCAGTGGGAGGGCCCTCTTCTAGCTTGACTCTGAGTGTTGTAGGGAGTTTGTGGGTTGGTGAAGGTGTTGGCCTCAAAGGCTAGGATGGAATTTTCAAAGAACCCCTGTAACATAGGTTCTTATTCATCCTCTTAGTTTGTCCCAAAGAAGACAGTCTCACATGTGTAGGTAGTGTGAGGGGGCTTTGATGTGGAGGATTCTGGGGGAGTTGGATCGACAGGTTGTTGTCTGTCCAATTGGGAGATCTAGATGATCTTCTCTAGCATGGCATAGTTCACCTAAGAATGCGAGCTGCTATCATGCAATCTACACCACATGGTCAGGGGGTGGAATTCTGTGAGCTATGCAGAATGACTGGGTCTAGCACCACCTTGAGTGGTAGTTTGATTCAGAGGAGGACCTATGATATTAACATTATTGTTCCATTGTTTTTGGTTGGGCCGAGGCCTGTTGTTGTAGTTTTGACCCCCATAATTGGCATTCTGTTGGCCAAAAAAAACATTCCCTCTTTGGGAATTGGGGTTGTGGGGCATGGAAGGCCCCACCTTCAGCTGTCCCATGTCCATTGTCAAGGAAGACACCAGTCACCAGAGGAATTCAACCTCTGCGGACATCTAGGTAGTGGTGTCACAGTGTGATGGTTGGGGTGGTGGGTTACCTAGGAAAGAAACAGATCCCCCAATGTCAAGGATGACAATCCCCTTGCCATGGACGACTTGAAGAAAGGTACTTTGGAGGGTTGTTTCAAAGGTTGGTGCATTTTCTGCGGCTGATTCTAGGGGATGTATTCTAGACTCAGGGTTGTCTGGGCTTGGGATGGATAAATGTACCGGGCCTATTGGTCTATCAGCGGTGGGCCCATGGCCATCATTGGGGCACCCATTACTAGATTAGGATTGTATCCTCCAGTGTAAGAAGTTCCACTAGGTAACATGTTGAAGGGCATGCTTTGTCCAATTTCACTAAGGGCTTTGCTCAAACTATGGAACAACTCCAGGGATAATTTATAAACTTTCTCCAGGGTATCCTGGTCGTTAGTGGTGGTAGTTCTCTAAAGGAGAGTAGCGACAAAAGGGTCCATCGCGTTGAGGTACATTTGGATGGTCACATTAGTGGATGGGATAAAAGGGATTATACATCACTTCAAGGCCCATTGGAACTGATGATTGAAAGTATCCATAGGCTCATTGGGTTCCTTCCTGATGGAAATGAACTAGCTGTGGGACCAAGATGGGTCCACATGAATGCGAAAGCCTTCCAGAAAAGTGTCTTCCATATCCTGCCAACTATTGATGGAGTTGGCAGGCAAGTTTAGGTACCAGTTCAACTCATTTGGTCCTAGGGACAATGGGAACATCTGGGTTAGAATGTCTTGATGTAGTATTCGGTGTCTATTCAAGGAATCCTTGTAGGCTTGGAGGTATTATTCTGCAGCTTGGGGACCTAGATGCTTGTATTTAGGGTAGATCTTCTCCAGATGCAGAGGCAGATCATTAGTAGTGTCGGGGAACTGCCCCATTGGGGATCCGATATTGTTGAAGTAGGTAGCCATCAGGGCTGTTTGGTTTTGGCTTTGGTGAATGTGAGTCCTTGAGATTATCCAAGGGACTTGGGTATTATGATGTGTAGTAGAACCCCAAGGTAAATTCAAAGGATGCCTAGGTTGGTGGGTCCTTTTTCTTTGTATAGGGGGTTCGAGTTCTAAAAAATCTCTGGGATCAGGGGTCGATCAGAGGATTCTTTCAAAGCATAGGGATGAAAATGACCCTATACCACGGAAAGTCTAGTTCCTAAAAATACTACTTGGGAGCCCTCAGATGGGGTGAAATCAAAATCTTCAAGGGGATATTAGCTCATGCCCTCCTTCTAGCGCCAGTTCTACAAACTCTCTGGGATTAGGGGTCGATCGGAGGATTCTTTCAAAGCATAAGGATGAAAACGACCCTATACCATGGAAAGTCTGGTTCCTAAAACTACTGCTTGGGGAGCCCTTAGGTGGTGTGAAATCAAAATATTTTTGGGGAGATGAGCTCATGCCCTCCTTCTAGCACTAGTTCTACAAACTCTCTGGGATTAGGGGTCGATCAGAGGATTCTTTCAAAGCGTACGGATGAAAATGAACCTATACCACAGAAAGTCTAGTTCCTAAAACTACTGCTTGGGGAGCCCTCAGGCGGTGTGAAATTGAAATATTCCAGGGGAGATGAGCTCATGCCCTCCTTCTAGTGCCATTTTCTATTGACGATACTTTATGACCGGCTCCACCAACAAAGATAAGTTTTCATCGAGTACTAGGGTACTAACCAACTCCGCCTGTAGAGATTTACCAGAGAATGGATTATCCTAGCCTCCAAGCACCTGGTAGTTGGGTCTCGATGGTGTGGGGGAGCTAAGTTGGGAAAGTTACTATTGTTTGAGGGGATAGCTTGTTTTTACTCATCAATTCTAGGGATTTCAAAAGGGGGTGAGGTTTCCTGCAAGCATTTTTAGATTAACCAAAGAAATCACAAAAGATAGACTAGGGTTAGAGTGTATTTCTACTTATAGTCATGTGATACATATTCAAACATCAACAATTCTCTAGTGCAGAAAAATGAACTAAATGCCAGATACACAAAGAATCAACAATTCATACACATCTAGTAGCAAAGGGAGATAAGATTATTTAACTAACTGCAAAGCATCAAAGCAAAGGACATGATAAAACACATAGCACAAAATATATTTGCTAACTTCAGAGATCAGAGCAACACATAACACATGGCCACAAGCTATTCTTCCTTCTTTCATTAACTTAAAATGGTTCCAGCATCACTGGTGAGTACATTCACGGCTCCAAGGGAGCATTAAGCTACAAACTGAAAGTAAACTGCTAACTACTACTTTCTATTGCTATTTGGACAAAGAAATCATCAATTTTGCTGACCCTTGTTAAGGCATTGGTCTTGTTATTTATAGACAAACTTGACCTAATCTAACTGTACACTTGCTAATAAAATATAATATCCATGGCTAGTACTACCTGCACCACTTACAATCATCTTGGGATGCACAACGTTCTAACAAGATGAAATAAGAAGAAAAGGGAGAAATCAAGAAGAATCATCCTAGAGAAGAGGGTCGTGGTACTTATAAAAGAAATTTTCCTATTTTGGTAACTTAGGCCATACACATCATCAATGTTGATTATGACTCCCTATCTTTGAGGCATGTCAGGTAGTAAATGCAGGAGTGGTGCCTCAAGGGAATAAGAAGACGTCTGTCAGAACCATCCCCATCTGTCTGGTCACTTGCACTCTAACTGTTATTAACTGTTGATAGTGATTGATTGGCTCTAGGGATCCTTGACACAAATTGCTGCAAAAGAATACAAAACTGGGACCCAGGATTTCAGAGTCCGAGAGCTTACACTCAAAGAATAAAAAATCTTCAAAACTTTTCCCTACTGGTGAAGATATCTGGAGACCATAATACTTTAATGCTCTTTACATTTTTGGAATATCTCCAAAATATAGAGAATTCCCTCTTCATTTATCTCCTTTATATAGTTCCGGCGTTTATTGGCTTCCTCCAACTGATCGACCAAATCTCTGGCACCTTCTTTGAATTCCAAAGCCATCTTTGTTGCATTGTGAGCCTGGAGCACCATTCGGGTGAGATGTGAAATTTTCACTCCATCAAAATCTCTGGGAGTCTAAAACCATGACTCTATTATTTCATCAAATTTTCCCACAACAAAATCCATCGAAGCACATGTCCCGGTGCTAAAGGGATCAACTGTCGAAACCCTTTTAAAAAATAGCGCATATGAATTTAAAGAATTTTGAATTGTCGGGACATTACCCTTCAAGGCCACTACTAGTTGCTTGCTTGTCTCAACTTTAAGACCAAGTCTAGAGTGCTGGGCCTAGAGGTACCCGAAATCTTCTTCCCCCAAAATTCCCGTCTTCGTGATGATGTCTTTTCTAAAGTTCATTATTTATTTTTTTCTTCTCCATTCCTCATATTTTTCTATCTCCCCCTCCCATTGGGCAACAACACCATTTACTTGGCCCAATATGTTACTGGCCTAGTGGAGGTCCAGGAGTGTGGCTGTCAGGAAATGCCTTATAGCTCCTACCTGCTCAGTCACCTAGTCATCTATTGCCTACGCTTTATTTTTCATTGTTCTCAATGCATCTATGTCACCTGTTGGAAGCGGTGTTCCAAATGTGGAAGCCTCTGGAGCAATTGCAGCCAATGGCTGTGCCAGTTTTATAAGAAGCTTGAGGAGATTTTTAATTCTTTCCTTTGCCTCTTTTAGCTTTTGCGCTTACTTATCATATCGGGCCTCAATTGTCCAACTAGCTTCTCTCAACATGTCTAATTCTCCCTATTTTTCTCTCCTCCCTAGAGGTACCTCTATGACTGTGTAATCTGCAGCTCTTACCACTGCCTCTTCTGCATTTGGGGGAGGTGTCACTATTATTGTGACAGTGTTTCCTCCTGGACCGGTCTGAAGGGTATGGAGGGTCCGGGCCTTTTTAGGATTCTAAGCCTCTTATTTTTGGGCCATCATCTCGGTCAGAGAGAGTGGGACTCTTATTTCCATTGGGGTCTTTCTCTTCTTTGATTCCACCAGCCATTGTGGCAGTGGGGGTAGTCTTACTGCTAAGTCCAGGACACTTGGGTCCTCTTCAGGAGTCTGCTGCTCTTCCCTGACATCTTTAGTCCCTGTGAAATTTTTTTCTTTATCCCTGGGGTTTCCCACTTCTCCCACATCTATGGTATCTATGTCCATATTCTTGGGGTTCTTCCCCACATCTTGCTGCTGCTGATTTTCTTTGGCATTCTCTGCTGGGAGATTCTCCTCTGAGGGCCTATTTTTTGGAGGGGCAAAGTTGTCTAACCCTAATCTGACTATTGTGCTACACATACCACCTTTATGAATGTCATATTCTAGGGTACTTGATCACCCATGGTGTCTGAAGGTGTTTGGAGCATGACAAATGGGGGTACAGTTTCTCCCAGAGGTATGGTTTTCCTAACCATAGTCAGCTGCTCGTCTTGTGTTTGCCTTCCTTCTATCTCAATCCCCGGGACTGGTGTTTCTTCAACACATAGTGTGGTTTCCTATTTTTTTTGTTCTTTCTCCCAAGCTTCTTTTTCTGGGGAAACTTCTTCTTCTTGTATTTCCCCCTCCCCGGGGACATTTTATACCTCTTTTGCAACTATCTCCTCTACCGCCCTCTCCACATCTTCCTGCAAATTTACCAAGTCTTCAATCTGGAAGATATAATCAAAACTATCATGGGGAGGGGAGGCCTTCAGATGATCTTCTACTTTAGGGGATGAAGGGATAAGCTCCACAGGAATATTTCCCAATGTTCTGGGGCTTACATCTGTGCTCTATGGAGGATTATCCACCCTTGGTTTCTTTCTCCTTTTTTGTAGAGTGACCCCGACATCCAAAATAGCTGGACCCTCATCCTCTATCTCTACCACTCAGCTCATAAGTGTTGCAAGTGAAGGAGAGCTTGTAGGAAAGGAAGATCTAACTGGAGTGACTGGGAGACCGAGAGAAAGGCTTGCACTGATTATTTTGCCTAGCTGTTGAGATGACTCAAGTTCAGTGTGAAGTTGTTCTATTATGGGTGTTGGAAATGAGGAAGGGATCTAGGCCGGGATTCTCTCTTTTTATTTCCCCTTATCCCTGCTCTACCTAGCCATTCTAGAGCTGGAAGTGGATCCTTGCAAAATTGGGCCATCTCGACAGGTGCTCTTTCTGCATACCCGTGAAAAATATTCATGACTCTGATTTATCACATCCTTGGTGATATCTTCAATTGTCAAAAATTTTGTGGTGTACCAATCTATTGGAGGGAGATTCATCTTGTCAATCACTTTTGATTGATATTGTGGGTTCTCAACGGGCCTGGTATTTGAGAAGTCCTTTACGAAGGTCTAGATATCTAGGCGCTTCATCATTCCTTTGGTCATCCTCTCATAATGTTGACTTTGTACATTGAAGGCATCTTGGAAATCTTCCCAAAAATCCTTAATGTGAGGCTCATGAGGCATTGATACCCATGGTAAGGCCGCATTTATTTTTCCTAGTGGGTCAAAATTGACTCGTGCCAAGTAGAACTCTGCCAGCCCCTGACTCTTTAATTAATTATCGGCTTCTTTGTCCACTGCAAGGCTACAAGTGTGGTTCCCACAAGTGATCAGGAAGGGGATGGTGGTAACCTTCTTGACCCCATAAAATGTATGGACCTCCAGAATTTGTCTGTAGTATTCTATCAAAATAATCCTATCCCTACAATGATTGGGCAATAGGTAGGGCTTTCCGGAGAACTCGGTCACCCGAATGTAAGAATATTATTGAAATTGAATAAAATAATGGCCGTAAGAACTCACCAAGGCCATGAAATCCTTTGATAGTCGGTAACTGGCTTCCCAAGTGGGTATCAAAATATTGTAGTAAATGAACGTATTGTTTACTCGACAAAAATTGGGGAAGTTGGCCTCCCATTGAATTTGGGGGAAATTATCCCACAGAGCACTTTGGCTAGGCCCTATCCCAAGGACTCCCACTATCTTTAAACCCCAAATTTTTGGTCTCTACTATGTCAGTTCTCACAAAACATATAAATTCATGTGGAACTTTGATGTTTTTTTGACCTTGTTTAATTGGAAGTCTACATGGTTGGCAATAATGGTTGCCCAGGCAAAGTTCTGCCCATTGGTGGACATGCTTTCAAGAAGTAGTATATCTAAGCTGAGAAATCTTGGGCATACGATTCCCTAAAGACCCGGCATAAAAATATGATCCCCACTTGTATGCATTCCTTGAAATCTATGCAGGGGATCTTCAACTTCATCTTCTTATAATATTTCTTTGGCGTCTTCAGCCAGTGGGTGTTAAGGTGCTGCCAGGCCGGCTGTTGGACCTTGTCAAACTCTTGTAGTGATGCAAATTGGAAGATGACAATAGAATTGGAGAATTGGGGGATTCCCAGCTCCAAAGAAAAATTAGCAGCGACGAGATACACTAAGGGCATTGGGTAGCTCGTTGGAAGGGAAGCAACAAGAATAATAGCCCAAATAGTTATGTTGTAATGCTCCACCAATGTGAGAATTAGCTCTAGAGACTGCATGGAGCAAGGGAAGTAGGTGGCCTTGATTATGCCAGAGACAGCCACATTATTGGCCATACTATCTCTGACAAAATATTGAGTGAACATTGTTTTGACCAGGCCCTGCAATTTGGCCCACGGTCCGACCTCTGTGTCAGTGATTAGTTGTAACTTGGAATCCACCTTGGATCCCATGATGATACCCTCCCTTAGATACTTTGCAGTGAGTGGGATATTTTCCAGAGCTTTATCAACCCTTGTCTTGGTGGCTGCCCTTGTTGAGGTGGACGGGAGTTCCAAACTTCCGGAAGGAGAAGATAACTCAGACACGTTTCCTGATGAGTTGTTGGAAGCCTACAAGACCGAACAACTGTCAATATAAATAATAATTATTTTTTAGGCTATGGAGATTTAATCACCATTTCACACCTGTCTTCAAAAAGACGTTAGTTGACATCAAATCCTAGAAATGCAATAAACAAAATAAATTTGGATTTTATCAATACACGGGGGTCCCGAGGTATCTGGTTCATCCGACAAATGAGATGAAGACTGGGGGATTATGCGAAGCCTGAAGTCTGGAAAACTAACCATTAATGAAATGACATGGGCTTTCACATGGTCATGCAATGAATGGAGTAAATGCATTAATGATGACAGTTGTCTGTCAATCAGGATTATGCCTATAGCTAGATGCAGAATCTAGCCATCCTGTTGAAACATGAAAACATTCTCTTTGGTGGATGAGAGAATGAATCTCCGAATTCTAGGCTGGTTCCTATTGGATATGGGATATCACCTAATACTAATCTTTGTGGTTTTCTAGGACAAGGGAGAAGGAGAACTGAAAAATAAAAACTAAATAAGAAAGGTGATACACCAAAGATGGATGGAAATTTACCAGAATTGCAAGACTGTACTTAGAAAACATACATTATTAAGTTATGCAAAAAATTTCACTTCTTAACACCTAGGATGACCAAGAGCTTACTATTAGGGTTTGATACCACTAATGGTGAAGATCCAATTAACAAACTGGTACTTTCTGCAAAAGGTTGATTCTTTGTAACTCTAGATTAGGAATTTTAGCAATTCACTAATCTATATATAAAAGAGAAGAAACACTTAAATGCAGAAATTTAGAAGAATAGATAGCAAAACTCAGAAAAGATGTATGAATAGTAACGCCAGCTTTATTATATCCAAAATTTTCAAAATGGTTACAAAATACAAAGGAAATGGGCAAAGGAACAATAATTTCACTAATACCTCCAAAATCCCTAAATTCTCTACTCTTCTCAATGAATAAGAAGTTCAATTATATATCCCTCAAGGCTAATCTCAAAAATGAAAACCTCCCCCCAAAAAGGTCTCCTAAACAGATATATCCCCTAAATTTTAGGTCCAAAAGATGCCTAAAATATAGCTTTGAAAAAGCCCCTCCATAATTTTAGCTCAATCCCTAAATTTAAGGCATAATTGATGCCAAAAATTAAGCCCTAGAGTCTAATTTCGAAAATGAAACTAGCCCTAAAACTTTAGGTCTCCTAATGTTGATATTTTTTTGATTTACATATTTTACATAATATATATCAACATATATCAAAGAACATATTAAAATATTTCAAATATATCAAAGAATATATTTTAAAATATCTAAGCTATATTCTAAAATAACCTAAGATGCAAAACCCAACCTACAACCCTAACTCCAAAGCATGAGTAATAGTCCTATCAAAATCGATATCCTATCACCATGGTCAACATGACCCATTCCTATGCAAAATATCAACCCATCTCTCTGTCGTGGCACTTTGGAGCATTGTCCTTAAACTACAGTTTGCAAATTATTAACTCCACTCTCATACCGGACTCCAAATCTTATCAAAACTTGGAGAGGCATTATTGCATTTGATTTTCGCACTTTGCAGCTTTGAGGGAAGAATAAGAGTTTCAAAAAACCCTAGTTTATTGATTGTGCCTCCATGCTAAGAATATGGAATTCTTTCCATGCATCTTCTTGGACTCGGTCTTCTCTGTGTTTGATGTGCAATCTGGAAGTTACCTTGTTGTCTAAGGGTTGTAGTGAAGTACTCTGAAGCTTTTCATCTGTGGTTTTGAGATCGAAATCAACTTCATACTGTTGTTTTTTTTGTTTGGTTATGATCTGAAATTGTAACTTATTTTGAGACTCCTCTCTATATCGTGGACTCCAATTTTCTTTATTATGCCATGAATAATGGCATTTTTTTATGGACTCGGCCTCTCTACACTGTTAAACTCAGGCTTGAACTTGTCTTTTAAACTCGAGCTTGATGCCATGAATATGGCACTACCTACACTCAGACTCCACCATGGAACTCAGACTCTTAATTGTTGGCTCTTGGGCTCCATTTGTGGGCTATATTATGTATCTTTCCGCATGTATTTTAGAGCCTTCACACCATGAAACATGGCACTATTATATCATGCACCTTCTGTCTTAATCGACTCCTCACATGAACTTGGCCTTTATTGCAGTTTGACCTGTCACTCGAAGATAAGTCACTCTTTTTCCATTCTGTTATCTTATAATCTCTACTCAAAAAATATATGTTGTCTTGTGTTGAGATTGTGCTTTTTGTTGATGTCTTTGTTATTTTTTCTTTCTGTAACATATATAGAACTTGTGTTGATCTTGAATCAGCCTCCACCTCTTTTGCATGGTGTCCACACTGTATCTGTTGATGACTCTGTATTTAATAATAAACCTATTGCAAGAACTATTTGTAGCATTTCTTGTTGTAGCTAAGAAGTGAATTCAGGCTTCTTTATTGAACTCAGCCTCCACTCAAATGAGAATGTTACTCACAAAACAAAGCTTGATTATTGAATATTCCCATCTCCTCTTCATTATTTTGAGTAAAAACTCAAACTGTAACTGGGGGTAACATTAATGAAGAGCTCGGGCTCTCTCAACTTATATGTCAACTTGCAACTTGGGAGTCTTATGCTATTTAAACTTGGCTTCCACTGCATGTTTAGAACCATGTCTTTATCTTTGCATTCTTTTTATGATAGAATGCTTCTTGTCTACTGTAGTAAAAACTAACTCCCTCTGTATGACATATTTTGGAAATGCAACTTTAATGGACTTTAAATTTTTATGAATAGACCAATCATAAGGATATTTGGAACTACCTTTAGACCAAATATCATCATTCACACTTTGATCCCATGTAGTTTCCTTGGATTTCATGTTCTATAGTTGATTTAGATACTGTTGTTATAATATATGAAATATGCTATCCTCCTGTATAAAGTTTGTAATTTGACAAATAAATTGCTGAATTCAGTATGAATACTATTTATGGGGTTCAAGCATGGGCTCGTGACACCCATGAATAGTATTGTTTAAAATTTAGAGGTCGCTAAATTTATGATGCTGATCCTCTTTTATTTGACAGTGATGTCATTTTTTCCTTTTATTCAAACAATAATCACTGTATCTTGTTTGAACATGCATATCATCTTTTATTTGACAGTGATACAACATTATAATTGATAGTATTATCATTTCACCATACAAGAATAGCACTATTTTACTAAATGCCCTGCATATAACATTACTCCAAATCCACATTAGGCACATGGATACTATACTTTTTCTCTTTTCTAAAGAAATGAATTACCCCAGCATCATTGACTCTTCCGTTGATTCAAACATGAATACATAGATACATATTGTTCTTGTCCATTCTTAAGAACACATGCATAAATAGATATCATTGTTTAATATGCATATTCCTTCTCATTTGTTTTGCAGAAATAGATGCTACTATAGACTGATTTCTTCTCACTAAACAACATTGTACTTGTTTAATGCCAAAAGTTTATGAATTTATGCATATGATTCTTTTATTTTATAGTGTTAGTGTTCTCCTATTTTGATATGACATTGTTGATTCCACATGTATGTTTCAAAACAACGTTACATAGTATTTCATCATTGCTTTGTATAGTGGTAAGGTACAATGTTACCTCATTTCTGATTTGCAAGTTTGTTCCTTGTCGGATATGACACTATTTCAATCAGGAACACTCATCTTTACTACATCATTTCTTTTCATAGGCACCTTTAAGCAGCATTCCTTGTTCAACTATATCTTCTTTTCTTTATGAACTCATGAAATTTTAGCACTCCTACATCTTTAATCTAGTGAGGTTCGAGCATGGGCTCGTGACACCCATTGTATTCCTTTTTTCTCTTCTGCAACTTGTGAACAAATTGCATTGTGTTTCTTTCTGCATTTTTATTTTTATGTTTCTCTTGCTTGCACACCCCACTTTCAACACATGTCAGATTAGTAGGTACAATCAGTTGATCAATATTTGTATGTAGATGTCATGTGAAATGGCATTTATGTATGAATGTTGAATTTCTGGTTGGGTTTACTAACCTAATGTGTGGATGGTCTAAAAAAGGTTTCTTAGGTACAGGGCCCAAGTCCCTTTGATTCATATTTTCTGGTTTCCTAAATAGAAACTCCTGAACAATGCAAGATAACAACTATATGCAGTAAAAGGTTTCATAAAATTATGTCCCTTTGATACTTTATTTAGTTAATGCAGATGTATACCTAGATATTGCATTGATGTTACCTGATTGATATGCAGTTCTGAAAGTGTAATTGCAGCATGCTATTTTTAGGGATTTATGCATTGTTTAGATCCAACTTGGATCTAACTACTCTCTCTCTCTCTCTCTCTCTCTCTCTCTCTCTCTCTCCATGATTGCAGGACAAGACCAGCAAAAGACTCTAGGATGAAAACAAGGAAGAAGTCATGAAGATCCAGATGACTGGTTATCAGAATGAAAAAGACCTCTCCAAGGCAATGCTTAGATCCCTAAATCCTCTAATGATCTTTTATTACTTTCAACATTGTACATATTCTATATGTTTACAACTGAAAAGTGTAATTCACTTTGAATGTTCAATGTAAAGATAAATTAATGAAATTGAAAGGTTTAAATCAGATCAATACTTAGAGAACAACATCAGTGTTAATATGAATGCTATAATAAGGTATTTTGTCTTCAATATCTGAGTAGTAGTGTTGAATGGATGTACCTTTATGCAGTCTTTCTGATGTTTATAGTTGGAATTTTGCATGTGTACTTTAATCTTCTAAATTTGAACAATTCTGCAACTTCTGAAAACAACTAACAAGTCCATAATCCAATGTAAGACAATTATCAATTCCTCAATTTAGTGTGCAACTAAAATGATAACATTTTCTGGTCTTAACACAAAAGGAATGAATGCCACTTGGGATGATTTTAAATGCTCATGCATGGGGGAATTAATCCTGCCATGAATGCTGAAGTGATGGAGGAGAGAGAAACACCACAACTCAAACAGGCGAGGTACCGAGTTTGAGTCCAACGAAAACTAGGTGGGCGAGCTCAAACTTGGTTAAATGATACAAAGAGCATGGTGAGATCGCCATGGAATGGGTAGGACTCAGGGATAATGTAAAGACCGAATTTACATGCATTTACTTACTATTATAAAGGATGACATTTACACAGGCGCACACAAATAGGAGGTCGAAGAATGACATTCATAGACTCAAACAAACTTACAAGCAACCCAGAAGCCTCTACTTTACATAATTCGCAGAGGCTTTACAAATATTTACAATTATCTACAAATGCACAAAAATATACAATGCACAGAGGGTGGACAACCCTCTTGCAGAGACATCCCACCAACGCGAGGCGACGAAGAAGACGAGAAACATGATGAAAACAAAGCCCAAAAACTAGGGAAACAAAACGCAAAACCAAAAGAAAAGAACCAGAATGCAAACCAAAAACAAAGAGAAGGGATAGAAGAGGACCTACCTAAAAACAAAGATGCAAAGGGAAGGGCACATGAGGTGCTCTATAAATGAACAATTCCGGAAACCCACGAACACGCTGAGAACACCGCATGATAGTTTGAACATGGTTAATCACTCCAAACCACTGTTACTCTCTTGAAGAAAATCGCACTTATCTCACTGTTAAACAAACAATTCTCTCTTAATTCACTTCGAGGGTAATTTGTTTGCGGTAACCATAAAAATGATAGGTAAAACTCAATTTATACCCTTTAGGTGAAAACGCACCACTTCCTTCCACAAGTCCTGAGAAAAGGCAAACCTCTAGAATCCAGGCCCGGGAATCCCATGCAACCACACCCTCCATCTAAAGAGGAAGAAACGACACAAGAATCCTGTGGTCTTGAATTTGGCTGGCACAAAGGAACAAAACACTCTGGGACCAGGTCCTGGAGGGAGGAAAACCAAAAGGAAGCAAGAACAACGGCCGTGCGAAGGCAAAGTCCAGAGAAAACAAAAGAAGACCAAAAAGAAACAAAGGAAGAACCAAAAAGAAAAAAAGGGGGATCCAACATTTCGGCAACAAAATGTAGGGACAAATATGCAGGGCATAAAAATATGTTAAGAAAAATCATCTAGAAATTGTTTTTATTGGTGATGCAAATAAAGGAATGATGACAAGATCAATTATAAGAAATGAAATTTTTTTGATTTCACAAGTAGAACCAAGAACTACTAATGAAGCATGTAGAGATTAATCTTGGACTAAAGCAATTCAGGAAGAATTGATGAGATAGAGAAAAAAACACTTGGGAATTAGTTCCTAGACCGAAGGATGAGAATTTTATAGGGACTAAATGGGTTTTCAGAAAAAAAAAGGAATGAAGAAGGTATGGTTGAAAGGAATAAAGCTACACAAGTTTTTAAAGAATACTCACAACAAGAAGACATATAATTTGAAGAAACATTTTTTCCCGTTACAATATTAGAAGCAGTAAGATTGCTCCTTGCTTATGAAGTACACAAGAACTTTAAGGTATATCAGACGGATGTGAAATCTACGTTCCTAAATGGAGATCTAGAGGAAGAATTGCACATTGAGAAACCTAATGGCTTTCCTTTGACATATAATGAAGACATGGTTTGCAAGTTGAAAAAGGCATTGTATTTATTGAAACAAGCTCCTAGAGCATGGTATGCTCGGTTAGACAAGTATTTACTACATCTTGGTTTAAGAAAAGGTAGTGCATACAATAATTTGTCTTTGAGAACTAGTGAAGATGGAATCTTTATTATTTAAGTCTTTGTAGATGATATTATTTTGGGAGGAAATGATGAAATGAGAAAGAATTTTTTTGAGGAAATGAAAAATGAGTTTTAAGTGTCTATG
>MU228423.1:1148657-1160117 GCA_018584345.1 Thuja plicata | reverse complement strand
TCTAACTCACACTAGACTAGACATTGCAAATGCAGTTGAAATTATTGTGAGGATTGAAGAAGATCCTAAAGAGACTCATATTTCTACAATTAAGAGGATATTAATATATCTAAAAGGAACACTAGAATATGGATTATGGTATGAAAAGTCTGATAATTTTACTTTACATGCTTATAGTGATGTTGATTGGGTAGGAAGTGTTGACGATAGAAAGAGCACAAGTGGTGGTGCATTTTTACTTGGAAAGAGGTTGGTTAAATGGTTAAGTAAGAAGAAAGATTGTATAGCTCAATCCACTGTTGAATCAAAGTATGTTGTTGCTGCTATAAATTGTACACCAATTATGTTGATGAAACAAATACTGAAGGACATTGGGATTACATATTAAGAGCCAATGATTATACATTGTGACAATACAAGCATGGTGAATATGTCAAAGAATCTTGTTATGCATTCAAAAACCAAACACATTTCAATCAAATATCACTTCTTAAGGGACAAGGTTGTAGAAAAGGAAGTCAAATTGGAGTACTACAAAGGACCAAATAGAAGATATATTCATTAATTTTTTGATAAAATATTCCTTTGAGTATCTCAGCAATATGCTTGGGGAGAGAAACCCTCCTTGCGAGAGCTAATGATGCCAAAATGCACTAGTAAAGTAGTTAGCAGGTCTATATCAATCACTAGACTTGATACTTGGATGCACTACTCAGGGAGAGTGATCACATAACATATCAGAACATATTTGAGTGATCAAGAACCTAGTTGTTTAAGACATCAAGATTTGAAAAAGATACATCTTGAAGAGGAAGGATGATCAGAGAAAGATAAGAGATATGACACACTTTTCCATTGATGTAAAAGGAGGAGAGATACAAGTATAAAATACCTATTATTTTAAGGGGGCTATGAAGAGGATATGGAGAATATTTTATTGGGAAGGATACTATTTGGGTTGATGAATTTTCTCATATTTTTCAATACTGGACTTGATGCTTGGATGCACTACTCAGGGAGAGTGATCAGAGAACATATTAGAACATATTTGAGTGATCAAGAACCTCGTTGTTGAAGACATGAAGATTTGAAAAAAGATACACCTTGAAGAGGGGGATGGTTAGAAAAGGATAAGATATATGACACCCTTTTCCATTGATGTAAAAGGGGGAGAGATACAAGTAGAAAATATGTATTATTTTAAGGGGATCTGTGAAGAGGATATGGAGAAGATTTTATTAGGAAGGATACTATTTGGGTTGATGGATTTTATCATATGTTTCCATCAATGCAAAAGGGGGAGATTGTTGGAATTGTTTCTGTGAGAGGTGTTGATATTCATGTTTTTTCATTGATGTCAACATATGTTTCAGTTGTAGTCTCAAACAGACTGGTTATCACTAATACATGGAAGACTGACAAAAGTGTACAGATATTGTATGGGATTTGAGAGCATGCGAGAATAGAAACGTATATGGGGATGAGTAGTGATCTTATATCTAAGGTTTATTAGCTTAATCTTACACTTGGCATAAGTTATAGTTTTTTAAGTCAAGACTGGTTACAAAATAGTGACAAAGAATTATGACAAAGATATTTTCTATGTTTTTTGGATAACTTGGATCCGAGAATGAGTTATGATTTGTGAGATTAAGGCATGGTAGAGAATGTTACTTGTGATTTTTGGTTTGCTATGTTCTTGGTGACGTCAGATGAAGTGTGTGATCTTGCAAAGATCTATTTGTGGTCAACTATAGTGGTGTAATATGTCTAGAGGATGAAGAACATGGATTATGGATCTTAAAAGTATAATTGATGTTTACTTGTGTAAGGGACCGTGTTTATCTTAGAAAGGGTCTATATAATTATTTGTGGATTAGGGAAGTCTTAATGGGTTGACCTAATTTTTTTATTGTAAACTCGTATAAATGGGAGTTGTTTCTTGGTGAGGTTGTATGGAAGTGTGATGTGGAAGCTACAAGCTTGTAATTTTGAAGAGTACTGGATGTAGAGAAAATATATCAAGTTATAAAATTCATTGGAACTGTATAGTAAAATCAAGTTGCTACTAGTCAATTCACTAGTTATTGTATATCTCTCTATTTGTAGTTTAGATAGTGAGTACAAAAGGTGGATTTAACCTTCACATTTAGATAGTGTGCATGGGCACTGAGCCTCTTGTTTCTCTTGACTCCTAATAGGATATGTCCTTTAATAGGGACCATGTACTATATGTAATACTCATCTCCTAACATTTTTTTCACCTAAATTATGATGGCAAAGCAATGAAGGAGAGATGAATTAGGGTTTGAAACTAGGTACGAGGGATGGAGGAGAGAGGGTTTCAATAGGCGTGTCCCAAGATGTCTGTGGTTCCCACCTACCAAGAACTCGATGCTTGGAAAGAGAGCTACTGACAGAATAGGAGTTGAGTGGCCTCAGCCGGGCCCATAGTAGAACAAATGGGGCTCAGTGAGAATCTTCTCCGGTCGCAAGGAAGGGTTTCAACAATCAACGAATCAAATTTGGCTCCCAAAGGTAGACACAAGCCCTCAAACTCTACTTCTTACCAAGGAAAAAATAGAAACCACAGACAACCAGATAATCAGTTTTCGCGTCGATTCAAAAATTTGGAAGAACTTGGTGCAAATGTTGAGAGCACAGGCCTTCTTCATGAAATGGGGGGGGGGGGCGGCCTATCCTAAGATTAGGAACTAGATGAAGGAGGAATGGGGTCCCCTTTTCAAAGTGAAAAACCTACCGAATGGTTTCTTCTTGATCATAGCAGATAAAAAGATGGAAAAAAATAGAATCATGTTCAACAAACCTTTCATGAAGGGAAGGATCTACTTCTATATAAAAGACTGGACTCCAAACTTCAACCCTAGGAAAGCATCAATCAAGGAAGTCCCAATTTGGATTCGACTCTATAATCTCCTGCATGAATACTAGCATGCAGATTTATTTAAAATGGTCAGTGATCGACTGGGAAAATTCATCAAAGTAGATGAAGTGGTGGATAAAAAGGAATATTGCATGTATGCTAGGATTTTCATACTATGGAAACCACACCCACTTTTTCCGCATGTGGTGGAGGTCCACACAGCCAAAGGATACTGGTGGCAGGAAATAGAGGTTGAAGAAACACTGGAAAAGTGTAAATATTGCAGGGAATGAGGGCATAAGGAAGAAGAATGATTAGTAAGGAAAAAAGGGAAGGGAAAGGAAGTTAATAGCGTAGAGAATATCTTCGCTCATCTAATCCTGACCCCTAAGAACCATATGACACCATTACCCGAAAATCAATAAGAAGAAAACACCCAAGTGGCTACTACAGATGCCTTTAAGATAGGAGTGAATGGAAGTGTACCTCGGGTGGGGACTAGTGTAGAGAGAGGACCTATTGGGAAGGAAGCAGAGACAACCCTAATAGAGCATGGGAAACCTAAAAATATACCAGAGGACAACCTTGTTGGGATGATGATAGCACCACAAATGGAGAACATGGGTCAGGAACCAATGCTGGAGGAGGAAGGAGCGGTTTTGGCTGCGGAATAGAGTCACAACCAGGAAGGGCTCATCGGTGATTTTAAGGACATACACATGTCCCCTGTGAAACATTGGTCAAAAAGCTCTGTGATAGATTGAGAGACTATGCTCATCGAAGATCAAGAAGAAGATCCTTTGGGACTCAATGAGGAAGTTGGCATAAAGGAGCACGGATCAATCAAGCAAACGAAGTTGCAAATGACAAAATTCAATCTTGGAAGTCATAAAACGAGAGGAAGAAAATTGAACTAGTAGTTACTGGAAGATGCAGGTAACACAAAGGGGAAAACTAAGCTTTGATCTAGAAGGGACTTATTCCCTTCTAGGCAGCCATGAAGCTCCTAACATGGAATGTCAGGGGATACAATGCCCCTAAAAAGAGATGCTTGATCAAGAGAGGTCTTGATCAAGAGAAGTCTGATATTGTGTGTATACAAGAGACTAAGTTAGATGGTGAAAATGTAGTGAAGGTGTTTGGGGCCAGATAGAAATGGTCTGGTGTTTTTGTTGATGCATTTAGCACCTCAGGTGGCTTAGGAATCATTTGGAACCCTCGACTGGTTAAGGTGGAAGCAATCGCTAAGGCAAGATTCTGGGAATTGGCCAAGGTGAGTCCTTTCACTATTAATGTTTCAATATTTTTATTCAATGTCTATGGCCCTGTCCAAATAGAGGATAAGAGACGGATCTAAGAAGGAATTTCTATGGCTCTGGATGGCCTAGACCAGCAAGTGGCAATCATTGCAAGGGACTTTAATGCAACCCTTGTTCACTTGGATAAGTGGGGTGGAAGGGGAAGGCTGAGAAGGGTCTAAACATATTTTCAAAATTTTTTAGTCAACAATGGGTTGTGGGAGGTGATAGCGGGAGGAGGAAACTACACTTGGACTAATAGGAGAATAGGCTTCTCTAACATTGTGGAAAAGTTGGACAGGTTTTTCTGGGTAGGAAGTTGGAATGCACTTCCCTTTGTCTTTGAGACTCAAATCTTGGGACTGTCAAGATCAAACCACTTCCCGGTGGCACTAATGTTTCACAAGGATGGGATACCTCCCCGGTGCCCTTTCAAAATGGAAAAGTGTGGCTATGAGAACTGGGTTTCAAGGAAATGATCACTAATGGTGGACTTTGGCCCCAAAAGACGATGGAAACTTGACCTTCCAATTCTGTAAGAAACTGGGTTTTATTAAGCAAAAACTAAAAATATGGAATAGGACACATTTTGGTGATATCTTTGCTAAAAAACTAAGTTTGGAAGGGCAGCTGGAAGACATAAATTGCAAAGTCAAAAATGAAGGTATGGACGAGGTAGATTTCCTAATAGAGAAAGATCTATTATGTAGATACAGTGAAATTTTACAGAGAGAGGAAGTGTATTGGAGACAGAAATCACAGGAGAATTGGCTCAAACAAGAAGAAAAAAACACAGTTTTTCCACAGCTCGATAAAGGTCAAAAGAAGTGTGAATAGAATCCTAGCTATCAAGATGGATAATGGAAATCTTACGGAGGAGAGTGCGAATATCAGTTGGGAGGCTTTTGAGTTTTTCTCCAACCTCTAGGGTGAGGAAGGGGCTAATGATGATAGGGCCCAAATAGAACCCCTTCTACTCATCCCAAAGATTGTAAACCCGGAGGAGAACCAGAAACTTACTGCCCCAGTGTCCTTATCAGAACTAAAAGAAGCATTTTTTGGAATGGGTGGAGAAAAAGCACTGGGGCCTGATGGTTTCCAAGCTTTTTTCTACCAAAATTTTTGGGATACTTTAGGCCTAGAGCTGCTAGCAGTGGTGGAAGAGTCTAGGTCCAAAGGATTCATTTTAAAGGATTTCAACAATACGATGGTGGCCTTAATTCACAAGAAAGAGAAACACAATACATTTGAGGATTTTTGACCCATTTCACTCTACAACATGATTTATAAAATCATCACAAAGGTAGAATGAAATTGCTTAAAGCCAATACTGGAGCACCTGATTTCTTGGGAATAGAGTGGCTTCACTCCTAATAGGAACATGGTGGATAGAATCATTATAGCTCATGAAGCCATCCATTCGGCCAGAGCTAGTCAATAGAGGTACATGCTTTTGAAACTTGACATCAAAAAGGCGTATGACGGAGTGGACAGAGGATTCCTAATTGAGATACTAAGGAAATTTGGTTTTGATGAAAAATGCGTTCAATGGATTAAAGAAATGATTTTCTCCTACTAGGCATCTATTTTAATCAATGGAAGCTCCCAAGGATTCTTTGAAACGACACACGGAATCCGACAAGGCGACCCTATCTTGCCTTTCCTATTCATTATCCTGGCTAAAGTGCTTGGGAGGGCTATCTCAAGAAAAAAATCCCAAGGTATGTGGAAAGGCATTGAGATTGCACGAGGTCTAGAATCCACATCCCACTCTTAGTTCACGGATGAAACCTGTCTCTTTGGGGTGGCCTCAATGCAGGAATCCATGGTGATGAAAAAATTCCTAGACACCTACAGTGCGGCATCAGGGAAAAATGTCAACTAGCAAAAATCTACAATTTTTTTCTTCAAAACGGAGCCCAGATCACAAAGGGATATAGCTAGAGTTTTTGGAGTCCGTATTGGCTGACTCCCAGGTAAATTCTCGGGGACTCCTCTCTTTGTTGGTGCAGATAAAGAAAATCTATGGATGGAATTGGTCGATAGATGCCAAGTCAGGATGGACGAATGGAAGTGTAAATGGCTTACCTTGGTAGAGCGTATACTGTTATTAAAAAAATTAATCTCAACAATGCCTATCTATCTAATGGCATGCTTCAAAATCCTAGCTAAAATGATCGAAAGTATACAACAAAAAATGCACAAATTCCTGGGGAATGGTGCACACGATCAGGACAAAATACCCTTAATGGATTGGGACAAAGTTTTTCAAACAAAAGGTGGTGGCGGGGTTGGAATCAGAAACTAGAAATTGACTAATGAGGCGATGGGAGCCAAATTGGTATTGCAAATGTATAGCATACTAGAGAAATGATGGGTGAAAGTTTTGCAAGCCAAATATCTGGACATTGCAGACTGGGAGAGAATCCTCATGATCAATAATCCACCCAAAGGGTTGGCCCTTTGGAAATTTTTGATAAGCTGTAGACCAGTAATAATGAATCATCTGTCATGGAAAATTGGAGATGGTAGGAAAACATCCTTTTGGCAGGATTCTTGGGATGGGAAGCTAGTCTTGGCCCAAGGTATACCATCCCAGATCATTTTGGCAATGAAAAGAGAGTGGGGAACTAAGGTAAGAAATTTTTTAGATCTAACCTCAGTTTTTTTGGCCCATGAACTCAAATGAAAGGAGACAATAGATTTGGGACTCTCAAAGGAACATCAAGAGACTCTGAGGAAAATTTTGAGCAGTCGAATGGTCATCACATCTGAGGAACAAGATGAAGTATTTTAGGTAGGAGAAAAAAGTGGCCGGTACTCGGTAAAAATATGCCATTCCTTGTTAGAAAAGGAAGGCCAAAAGGTGGACTAGGAAGAAAATGTTTTCTCAAGGAAAGACTGTTTGCCCAAAGTAACAACATTTACACAACTAGCTAGGAACAAGAGGTCCCTCACAGGGGATCAAATTATGCGATTGGGATTTGTAGGACCCTTTAGATGTGCCCTATGTAATAAATCAGAAGAGACTGTGGACCACTTATTCCTAAATTGTGAATTCTCACAGGAAGTTTCAAGATTTGGACTGGGAAAATTGAACTGGTAGGGCCCCCTTCCATTCAAACTTAGCGAGTGGCTAACCTCATGGAAAAACCCAAAAGGAATGTCATCATTGGAAGCTATTTGGCATGTTCTCCCATCTAGTACAATTTGGTTGATTTGGAATGAGCAAAATAAGAGAATCTTCTTAGGGAAAGCTAAAGCACTAGATAGGTTTTTAACATGATTTGAAGTAGTAGTGTCAGAGTTGGTGTCCAATGCGGCCACACAGACTAATGCTTGTAAGACCCCTTTCACCATGGATGACATGCTGGTACAATGCCAGTGGCCATGGGTGAAATATAGACCTGTTAATGGGAATGTGAGGGTGCAACCTGCAAATTGGGTCAAGGAAGGTAGTATGAGTAACTGGAAACCCACATCCCCTAGATGGGTCAAAATAAATTTTGATGGCACCTCACATGGCAACCCTGGAATATGAGGGATAGAATATATTGCTCGAGATGAGAAGGGAGAAATAATGGCTTTAGGGGCCAAAAGGTTAAGAAATGGAACTAACAACGAGGCCGAATGTTTGGCAGTAGTTGAGGCCATTCTAATGGTGAGATGACTACAAATTAGGAGAATTCATTTAGAAGGAGATTCACTCTCGGTAGTAAATGGGATCGCCAAAGGTCAAATGGATACCTAGTATTTGAATAAACATATAAGGTGAATCAGGAACTTATTGGGAGAATTCAAAGACTTCAAAGTCTCACAGGTGCTGAGAGAAACAAATGAGATGGTAGATAAACTCTCAAATATTGGTGCCAATGGTTCACTTGAAAAAAAAATTGAACTATTAGAAGACTTTAGAGTTGAAACATAGAGATCAATATATATATCAAGGAAGGAAACCATAGTCAGGGGCTGTTGAGTATAGTAAAAACCAAGGCTGGAAGATTCAAGCCACCAAAACCATGTGGCAGCCCTGCACACTACAAAGCAAGGAAATGATGGCAAGGAGGATGCAAGTGAGAACGAGCATTTTTGAAGCATGATCTCACAAGCCAAGATTTACCATTAAGTGAATGCCAAGAAAGTACATAAGGGATTGATGAGAAAGGATGGGAGGGATGATAGCATGATGATGACATCATTGGCCTCTAGAGACTTTGGCAACAAGTTAAAGCCACTTGAGAAGAAGGCAAGGTAGAATTTTGAAAACCGAAAAAGAAACCATTAGCATAGAATGGAGGCCAATTTATCCCTCTCCACCACAGGCCAAATCCCAGCTTTTAAAGGACCCATTACGATGAACTGTTTGAGTCATTTTTTCATGGAGGATGGTGAAGAATTCTGGATGACAATTAGGGACATCTTTGGGGAGCATTACTTGTAGAATTAGTGGAAACCAAGAACAAATTTGGACATTTCATCCCTCTTTGTCACCCTTGAGCTCCTGGTAGCGGAGTCAAAATAGGAAGTGTGATGGGTGGTTCAATAGTGCATGGTGATCAAATGGGCGGAAGGAGTGGAGGAAATCATCCAGCGGGTGGAGGTGGGGCTGGGTTTGCACATGGGAGACAAGCCATTTTGCATGGTGGGACGTGGAAGAAAAGGTCTATAGCCACTTGTACTATGGTCGACAGCCAACCCTAAGGATGTCCATTTAGCATGGGCCCTTAGTGGTTGGAAGGATCTGAAGGCTTCCTTGGAGAAAATGAAGATGGAGGTGAAGGAGAACATTGAAGATGAGCTCGCGGGGAGGCCAAAAAAGAAGAAAACACCCATTGATTCCATCATGGTTGTGGGAGAAGATGGCAGTCCACAAATTTGATGCCAGCTATCAGTCACCAGAAAGGGCATAAAGGCCAATGCAGCTTGGAAGGCTACAGAAGAGGAGGCTATAGGCACGAGCGAGATGGATGAGGGTATGGTTTGCATCGGGGCTCTAGTGGAGAAAGGTGGCGCCTTTGGTAACTTTACCATAGAGGAGGCTGCCAAGTGGTTTAGTTAGTGGGACTACAGTTTCCTTTTTATTTTTTTGTTAATAGAAAACCATTTTGATATATTGTATGTTAACACATAGATGATCTTAGAAGCAGCTAGTAGAATGCAATCAAGTTTTTTCCATAAATGTATCCGAGAGCCAAGTATGGCAATGATGTAACCTTTTTACATATTAATGAAAAAATAACTATTAACGATAAAAAAAAATACTTATCTCCTAATAGGGCTAAATCTCCTAACAATGATAATATACTTTCAGTATATTATTTATGGGTGCTAATTCCCACTAGGGTTTTTCCCTTAACAGGGTTTCCTAGACAAAAATTGCTTGTGTTATGGTGGTGTATATGATGTGTTCATATTTGCATTGAGTAATTGGGTTATAAAGTTTAAAGTTTAAATTATTTGACTCACAATTGAGTCACCACCCCTTTTCAGATGTGTTGGTGGACTATTATTGCTAACATCGTCTTCATTATACATGATGCAAGAGAATCTTGGATTCTTTTAAAATATTTCATCAACCAAAAATATTTATGTTTTTTAGTTGTTCATATTTTCCAATCTCTTTATTTTGGGTTGTGTACATTGTGGCATGTTCTTAACACTATTTTTGATTGGTTTTTGGGTTCACACCTTGAGTTGTTCCTTCTCAATGGAGATTTCTTTAATTTTGGTTTGGACCTATTTGTTCTTCAAATTTCATGGCCTACTGGAGTTTTCTGATATCACAAACATTTTCATTGGTTCTTGCACCATATTTGTATATGATTTTATCTTTGGGGATTATGGGCAACCTCCCTTTAGGTGTGCACTTCATTTTGAACCTTTTTAGGGAAGTTCTTCAAGATTTGGGCCATAACCTATATTTGGTATTATGTTTTCCTACCTTAGAGAATGTGATTGATCTTGGTCAACTTTTTTGCGTTATGAACATCTATAAATTAATGTAGTTAATCTCTAGTTAGGTATCTTTTAGATAGATAACCTCTTGAAGGTTAGAATTATAAATAATTTAGAATTCAATCTGTAATCACACATGTATGATTGGAATGTAAGAATGCATGTTGTTGGCCGATTGTATTGGAGTTTTCTTGAATATAAAGTTGATGTTCTTGTATAAGCTGGTACTCTCTCTTTCAGTTCCTATTTCTGTAACTCTTTCTACACATTTGGACCATCCTCATTGAAGCTTGTCCATATGTGAGGTGGAAGAGTTTGATGACTCACTAAAATAATGTAAAGTTTCTTCCTCTCTAAAATATTAAGGTGGAAGATTTCAGAGAGGAAAAAAATTTTCTATAGTGGAGGAAGATCTTCTACAACTCTAAATAGGGGAAAGGAAGAGTTCAAAGAAGAGAGTTCATAGTAAAGGGATGACATGAATTTTCATATAGGTAGTTGATCAAGTAGTTACATGAGAGATGACAAAATATTGTTTAGAGGAACTTGTTTCAAATGTGGTAGAGAAGGACACCGATCCTTTGAGTGCACTTAAGGTAATTTAAATAAGGTGATAGAGAATAATGGTAGATCTTCTTATGTGGTGAAAGAGCCTACTAAATATTTAAATCAACCAGAGGATGGAGAAACCCTAATGATGAGAAGAGTCCTATGTCATGAAGAGACAAATCAAGAACAATTGCTGAGGAAAATTTTCTTCAACACAAGATGCAAAGTTGAAGGCAAATGTTTCAAAGTGATCACTGATAGTGTTAGTTTAGATAAACTAGCCTATGAGGAGTTAGTGAACAAGATGAAGTTGTAGAGATTGAAGCCTCTGAAACCTTTTCATATAGCATGGATAAAAGATAATCATAAGGTGCTAATAGTAAACAATGCCTTGTGAAATTTATGATGGGATCTTATCATGATGAATTTATTTGTGATATTATACCTATGGATGTGTGTCATATCTTGTTGGGTAGACCATGGTAGTATGATAGACAATATTTTCATGATGGGAGAAGGAATAGATATACTATTATTACAAAAGGGATGAAAGAAGCATTTTTTCCCTTGATAGAGAATCCTAAGAGGGAAATTTTCACCAATGTTAGTGTTTGTTTGGATGAAGGAAGGAAATTCTTGGATGGTTTGTGTTATACACTGAATTTGCACCTCTGATCTCAAGCTCTCTTGGTCTTGATAATCCAGTATAACATGGGAATCATCTCAAGGTTGTGGGACCTTATGCTAACTGAGATGAGACCTCCAGGTTCTAGG
>MU228423.1:1105437-1116279 GCA_018584345.1 Thuja plicata | reverse complement strand
CAAGTGTTCCTTCAAGGTCACATCTTGCATACTAAAACTTAGAGGACATATGCAGAAAAGAAAGTAAGAAGGAAGCATGATGAAGTCTAGGGTCTATGTATTGCCTTTAAGAGGTCTTCTAGTTTCTAGAGTTGTTCATCTGCATCATCAGAAGACTTTCATATCATGTTTTATCTCTGTCTGTCCTACATCCTAGGTCTTCTGTTGTTCTTGTTTCCTGCAACATCATGGTGGAAAATATGTTAGATCCAATTGGATCTAAGAAATACATAAAATCTTAAAAGACACCATGCATCAGTTAAACTCCCTGAATTGCATATTTACTAATGATATCAATGTAATAGAAAGATATGCATTTACATTGACTAAATAATAACATCAAACAAACATATCTTTATGAAATCATGTGCTGTATTTGAAAAGATACAGTGAGTGTCACGAGCCCATGCTCGAACTTCACAAATATGCATTATTAAAGAATGAAAGAATGCTAGATGTTCAATGTACAAGAAAGAAAGAAATGTTCAAAAGTACAAATTCAACAATATCACTATTGATACTGGTATGCAGAAGATGAGCAAGATTCAGTATAGTCAAAAGATCACATTATGCATATGAAGATGCAGTTTGTAGTGCATATGTAAGAGTGAAAAGAAAATGATATTGTTATTATCATCAAAAGATTATGCATGTTTGGTGAATCAAGCAACCGTGATGTTGTGAAAAATGTTATGCATATACAAGTAAAGAGATCTGTACATGTAAGTAAATGTTATTATTAGTGTTGTTATCCATGTTTAAATGACAGTGTGTGATAAAAATGTATATGCATATGTGCAGTAGAACTGTGCAAATGAGAACAAAATAGGCATGTTTAATGGTTTTATCCTCTATTTCTTGGTTTTGCCCATGGGTAGTTCTTTTTATTGCAGACATCCAGTGATTTGTTTTCAACACAATAGCCCACTGTTATAAAAATAGCGATGGAGAATGCTTGAAGAAAACATTAAGATATACAGCTCTCCATTCAGGAATAGCATGTTTTTTACGGAGAGTAGCATGTTTCTGACAGGGGAGGACAGCATGAAGATAGGTGCAGACATTCATAGGAGACAAGAATGGAGAGACCTTGGTTGAAGAGCTCGAGCTCTCTATGTTCAGAGCACCATAAGGATTCAGTGGAGAAAGATTCATTGGAGGCCGAGTCCAAGAACAAGCCCAAGTTCTTAAAACAACACATGCACAACGCCATTATTCATGGAATTTTAAAACCATAAGGAAGATATTGAGTGAAGCCGACAAAAGATGGAGTCCATCTATTAATTCTAACAGCGGAAAGCTCATGCAAACAAAATAAACTTATCTAATAAGGAATGATTGATGGATCAGGATGGAAAAGTATCTGACAAAGTAGGGACTGACAGATTGGTAATATGTGAAGATGAGAAGAAAAACAATGCATCTAGTTTTCTGAGATAGGTGCAGGAAAAATTAAGTGATCCAGAGTATAGCATTTTTATGAAATGTATGAAGGATTTGAAGCAAAAGACAACAGTGATGAACAAGGTTTTGAATGTAGTTGCAAACTTGTTTTGTGCACCAGAAAGGATCTTCCTTCTCATAAGATTCAGAGATTTTCTTCCATCACAATACCAAGAATTGTACAAGAAGCATCTTAATACAAGGGGAAGATGAATGCAAATAATTTCACTGTAAACAGGGCACAACTATCTTGATTTTTAGGAAAAGCTTTATTAGTTGAGAGGAATGCACCTAAGACCACCTCCCTCAAGCCCAAGTAAAAGGGAGATGTTTCAATATTGTAGAAAGCTTGATGGTATCTGAAGCATCATGAGACTCAAGATATCACCAACGTGGTTCTTTCATTTTCTATATCCATTGTTTCTTCAAATTCAGACAACAGATAACTGCAACTGCTTCTAAGTTTCTTGTGAATTTGGTATATTTAAAATTGAAACCTAAGAATAGACAGAGAGATTTTACTTATCTTTTTTTTAAACAAGCCTGGAGATAAGGATCCAAGTCATAGACTGTAGAAGTGCCTGAGTTTCGTGGAAGAGCCTGAGATCTTGTAAAGATCAACATACAACGCCATTTTTAATGGCAATAAACTCAAAGAAAATACAGAGCCCAAGCTCTCACGTTATGACAGAAGAACTCCAAACCCCACTCAAAGGACATGTGGATAGAGCCATCATTCATGGCAGGTAAACAATAATCAAACTCCAGATTAGAAGACAAGTTAAAACCCAAGAAATAGTCAAATGCCGAAAAACAAGCAGTAAACTCCAGATGAGCCCAAGAGCATGAGGATGTAGTAAAAGAAGCGCCATATATTATGGCATAAACAGTCGAGGATACAACTCACACTCCGGTAGAGCTCAAGCTTGAATGTCACATGCAGCCCGAGCCTCAAGATCATAGCATAATTTACCAACAGAGATAAACATTAGAAAAGAGATGGCATTGATCTAAGTCATAGATCATAGACAGAAGGCTTCAAATACTCCACCAAAGCCCAGACAGTAATGGTGAACGCCAGCTCCAAGTCAAATACAGAGAGCACAAGAAATAGTAGCATGGTGGCACAACCAGTGAACTAGGGTTTTTGAAAGCCCTTATTCTTCTCCCAATACAAAGCTACAGATTTGCAAAGTGAAATTGCTGAAATGCCTATGTCAAATTCAATAGAGTTTTGGAGTCCACAATGCATAGGTAGTAAAAACCCCATCAATCACATGCCACGTTAGCTACTTAGCTAATGAATACATTTGTATTTTGTGGGAGATTGGTTATTGTTTATAAATTGGTCATGTTGACCATGCTATGGTGTCGGCTTCATTAAGTTAGGGGTTTTTTGCAAATATGTTAGGATTGTATGGTTGAGTTTGACATATTTTGTTATTTTTAGAATATAATTTAGATATTTTAAATATAATTTTTGATATTATTTAATATATTCTTTGATACATGTTGAATAGATATTAAAAAAAAAAAGATGTAAAATCTTTAAAATGCCAACTTTAGGGGATGTCATTTTGAAATGAGCCTTTAGGGGCTAGATTTTAGGCACTAATCGTGCCTTAGATTTAGGGATATGTCTTTTGGAGGGGGCTTGATGGGGGGCTAACTTTTATGCATTGTTTTGGCCTTCGATTAGGGGTTTCTTTCTGTTTAGGAGACCTTTTTGGAGGGAGATATCATTTTCGAGATAAGCCATGTGGGATTTTTAGTGGACTATTTACTTCATGTTTGGGGGTTCAAAATTTGGAAAAGAGGTGCTTTCAGTGAACTGTTTGTTCCTGTAGACCTTTTTTATGCATTTTGTATCCATTTGAGTGTAGAATATGGAGAAGAGGCTCTTTTAGTGAACCATTGGTTCCTATAGAACTTTTTACATGTTTTTATAACCATTTTTCAGGTTTTGAAGGATAATAGAGCAGGCTTCTAATTACATTATTTTTCTGAGTATCAAATCCATTCCTATTCTTCTTTTCTGCATTAAGTGTTTCATATTTTTCAATGATCTGGTAAAGTGAATTGTTTTCAGATTCCTTTCCTATACTATCAAAGATCAGGCCTTTTTATAGAATATGTAAGTTTGTTGTCAGTTTTACTATTTATGGTTTAAACCCTAATAGTTGAATGCTAGTCAACCTTTATTTTGAATAAAGAATGTTAAATGAATCTCAGTGATCTTGTCATTGTTAATTTCGGTTTGAATATTCTGATAGATTTGAAGCAAGCTTTGGTGTATCACCCCATTTTTCCCATTCAGTTTTAAATCCTTCTTCCCTTTCCCTACCTAGTTTTCAATCAGGAGGTGATATTCCATACCAAATAGGAACCGGCCTATAACCCGAAGACTCTTCCTCATCCATAGTTCACCCACAGCTAGAGGAAGTTTCCATTGTTAGGATAGAATTTTCGTGTATCCCTAATGCCTGAGTTGGGGTGACAATTCTAAGCTTGAACAGTCATAAAACTAGATTGTATACACCTTTGACCATGCCAACTAAACCTTGGGAAGACATTAGCATGGATTTTATCCTTGGGCTATTGAAGACACAAAGAGGTAATGATTCTATGTTTTTGGTAGTAGACATATTTTTTAATATAGCTCATTTCATACCTGGTAAGACAACCACACATGTGGTACATGTAGAAGAAATATTTTTTAGAGAAGTTTTGAGATTGCATGGATCTCCTAGAAGCATAGTTTTAGATATAGATAGTAAGTTTGTTGGCTACTTTTGGAGGATACTTTGGAAGAAGTTGAAGACTGATTTGAAGTTTAGTTATACATTTCACCCATAGATAGATGGACAAAAAAATGTAGTGAACAAATGTTGTATAACTCTTACTTCATGGTTTGATTGTCCCCATTGAGGCTTCTCCATCCGTGACTGCACCAATACTTGTGGCATTGATCCTCACTATCAAAAAGACAAAAAAAAAACACCACCCATGACTTTTAATTCTTGGTTTCAATATCAAATTATTATCTATTCCATAAGATTATCTGTTCTTTTCTATTTTGATCATTGACTATCTTGTCCAGGAATAACAATATATTTCTCTATGCTCTCTTTTAGATGCGTGTCTCTTTTGACTTCCTAGAGATCTATCATGTTTTTCAACATCTTCCTTCAATGAAGCTTGAAGTATCAGCGATATCATTAATTTTCACAAGGTCACTATCTTGGCACTCTTCTTTCATCATCATCTATACCACCATTTGGATTCTTTCTCAAATTATGTGACTTCCCCTTTTCCATGATCACATTCCATTCTCTTTGTTTTAACCATGTAGTACTCGAATGACATTGTTCTTTATATTGATATTTTCCATGTTGGTTATTATATTTCTTGGTGTTGTCACCATCTTATTTAATGTTGTATGTCTGTGATCAACATTTCATACTATCATTTCCTCTTCAAATGTTTCTTTCTATATACTTTGTGAATAGATTTTAATAAAACTTCCTTTACTGTGTTTGTAACAACAATGTCTTTGATTTTATGGTTCTTCATGTTAGGAATAACAGTCCACCAACACAACTGAGAGGGGGGGGTGAATAATTTGTGAGACAGATTATTAAAAATTAAACAATATAAACAAATTTTTTATCCAAATGATAACACAGTAAATGTTAACACAATAACACAATAATTTATTGTCGAGGAAACCCCGTTAAAGGTAAAACCCTGGTAATAATTAGCACCCACAAATATTGCACTGAAAGTATAGTATCCTTGTTAAAACATTTAGCCCTATTAGGAGATTATTACAAGATTACAATGCATATTCCTTGTTAAAGGATAGACCCTGTTAGGAGTCAAGAACAATGGTGGGCTTACTGCTAGGCACACTTCCTAAAGAAGGTTAATGCCACCCTCAAGGACTTATAGTTTGAAACACAAGTGTATATAGAAAATATACAATCCAGTGAACTTTCTGATAGTAACTGTCTTTTCTTAGTTAGTTCCAATGAAGTAAAATAATCATATCCCCTACTCTACATCTAGCAGACAATCAAGCTTGCAGCTTCCACACTTCTCTGTCTCTATCAATCACCTTCTCTTCATGTATACATCTTTTCAAAAGAAAAGATCTCTCATATATACCCTATTACAATATTTGATTAGGTCAACCAATTAATCTTTCCCAATATACAAATATTTATTTAACCCCTTGCTAACATACACCGGTACCTATAAAAATTATACATCAATTATAATACATCAGATATAATCCAAGATCCTTAAACCACGCTTGCAATCCACAATACATGCCACATCTCTGAAGTCGGCCCCAAATAGGTCTCCTCTAGAATATGTGCCATAGATGAAATAATAAAAAATCATACGAATTGTGACCCATAAAAAAAATATTGAACATTTCTTCTATCATCCATTACGCTCACATAACTTGAATTATCATCGCCTATCAGATATACTCAAAACACAGAGACTCACTTTGTCAATCATGACTATCATAGTCCAGTAACCAGTCTTCACCAAAACATTTGTAACTCATTCCATATGAAATATTAATCAAAGTGACCTTAGAAATAAGATCAGCATACATCCTTCTATATATCCCCATCTTCACTCAATCTGATTAATCTGTAAAGTATATGTACACTTCTGCCAGTCATCATACAATAGTAATAACTAGTCTATACTTCCTCCATAGAAACATAAGTTTACATCACTGACAAAACATGAATTCCAGCAACATTAGTAGTAGCTAATTCTAACATCATCCAAAAATATATCTATTTGGCATTGATTGCAAAATATGGGAAAATACATCAATGATGACATGTAACTGATTAAATGTTTGACTATATTAAGTTGAAGATGATGCAAGACATTAAATCAGTTAATGGTTTGTATTGTCATTGATGTAAACTTGATATCATCTATATGGTCATATACATAATGCCAAAGACTTCAGAGAATCAATGGAATAAAGGTTATGCTTTCAGCAATGCATAAAATTCAAGTATTCACTAAGTGACAAACTACACCGGCGGAGTGCACACCATCGGTAAAAACAGAGATAAAGTCACAGTGATACCTGACAAGCAGAAGACAGTGTTTCCCAACGAAGCAAAATCACAGTGTCTCCCGATGAAGTAGAATCACAGGATGCCCGATGAGCTAAAAAAAGTGTTTCCCGACAAGAAAAATCCAATGATGCCTGACAAATGGAGATCTCGAAGCTAACTGAAGGTACACTGACAAAACTAGCAGTTGTCACCGGTGATGAACTGCAGTATTGACCGATAGAACAGAGAGATCAGAAAATGACAAAATATCTAGCTAGCAGAGCTTAAGGATAGACTTAACTGGTTGTTTTATTTGTTTTATTCAACCACAGTTGAGCAATTGATTTGTACAGTTGGCAAGAAGATAACTATGAGATAAATCAGGAGTTAAAGCCATAAATCAATTTGGCTGGATTGTTTTTCACACCAAGAATCAAGAATCAAGAACTAGAGTTAAGGGATATCATGTCTATTTAAGAGACAAGCATAATTCATTCCCAGAGGCAATCAGATACATGGGGGAGTGAACTGATAAAAGATGCTGAAGAGAAACTGATGAAGGATAAACTTCATGCAGTCCTGATCAATCAAGCTAAGGGAGAGCTAAAGAATTCTGCAGACACCAACGAATGGAAAAGCACACCATCATAGAGAAGAAAGAGTTAAGTACAAAGGAATTGAATTGATACATTGATCAGAAATATATTGTAAGTAAATAGATCTGAAAATCTGCAATTCAGTTGCATTAGAAATAGGTCATTTTGTTTTAGTTTAACCATTGAAGCATTAAGTCTCTTAATAGAGAAGGACATAACAGTCTTTTGTAATTGAGGTATATCCTAACAGATTACCAGAAGGTTGACTCATGATAGTAGCATCAGTCTTACCTAAAACCTATTGATAGTCTAAGAAGAAGGTTGATTCAAGGATGGTAGTAAGATTAGTATAAAGCCTATTGACAATCATGAGACTAATTCAAGGATGGTAGCATAGATGCCAGATACTTAGTGACAACCTATGTATAAAAATCCTCTAACAAGGTCACACTTAACAGTGTGTTTGTAATCTTTAACATGGTTGGATCCTAACAAGGCTCACTTGAGAAGAGTGAAAATCTGGGGTACCGGTCCCAGTGGTTTTTCCCTTAATAGGGTTTCCACGTTAAAATCCTTGTGTTATGTGTGTATGGTTTATTATTTTAGTGTTTTACATTTCACATAAGCATTTATGGATTGATTGGTATACTCTGCATATTTACTGAGTCTTGGTAAATATAGTTTACTACTTATTGGTTATCAAGGAGAATAAGGATAGACAAGGTAAACCAACAGACAGTTATTTGTTTCAAGTATTTCAAAGGCATACATCTTGTAGGGACTTAATAATTTGAGAAGTATTGATTGGTGGATTAAATTTTAAATTGGATAAATTATTGAGGCCACTGATTCACCCCCCCCCCTCTTAGTTATTACTAACAATTGGTATCAGAGCTTGTGTGCTTAGAAGGAAGGTTTCAAGACCTAATTAAAAGATCACAAGATGAACATACGAGATGTGCCCAAGTTGAACAAGGACAACTTTGCTTCATGGCAAAGTAGGATAAAGCTTCACTTATCAAGTATTGGCAATGATATTAATCAATACTTTGATATTGCATATGTGTTTCCTATAGGACCTTTTACAGTAGATCAATTGAGAGTAAAACATGAACATAACTGCATGGTTATAGAGCTTTCAACCTCACTCTCTGATGTTGAATTTGAGGATGTCAAAGATTGCAAAAATGCAAAGACAATGTGGGACAAGTTGAAACTTGTACATGGAGGTGATGCAAATGTTCTGAGAGCTAAGGCAGAAAGCCTTAGAGGTAATTTTGATGATCTCAGAATGAAAGAAGGTGAAAACATCACACAATATAGCACAAGAATAAAATAAGTAGTCAATGCTATACGAGGTGTTGGAGGTACAATTTAAGAGGAGATAGTGGTAAGTAAAATCCTAAGAACCCTATTGCCTATATATGCTATTAGATTATCTGATATTCAAGAAATGAGAGCAGTAGAAAATAATACAGTCACTCTTGATAGCCGGATTGGTAGGCTGATTTCATTTGAGATGAATAACTTTGATAATAGTGTCTTAACAAGCTTAGAGTCTGCATTCAAGTCTTCTATGAGAATAAGAAAATCTAGTCAGAGATACTCATCTAGAAGAGACAGTGAAAGCAAAAGTGAAGAAGAAGATCTAGATGAAATTTAAGCACTCATGGCAAGAAGAATGCTAAGAGGCAAAGGTAAGTTACCACTTGTATGTTTTAATTGTAAAGAGATTGGACACTTTGCTGCAAGATTTCCTAAAAGAAAAGATGATAGAAGTGATAACAGATCTTTTGAGAAGAAATTAGATAGAGGTGATAACAAAGATTACAGAGGTTGCCGATGATCAGAAAGAAGTGATACCTGAGATTACAAGGACAAAGGAAAGAAGGCTAGCTATCTAGCTGCTTGCAAAGATGAAGATACTGACACCGAACCAGATGATGATATTGAGATAGTGTTTTTAGCTGTGAAAGATGACTCAGATGAAGATGAAAGGTATGAAAAAACTACACTCATATCTAAGATTAGTAAAAATGATATCTGGATTATAGATAGTGGTTGCACTCACCATATGACCGGTGACAAAGAAAAGTTTAATACTTTTGAATACTATAAAGGTGGTACAGTAAGAATGGGAAATGATTCACCTTGTCAAATCGAAGGTAAAGGAACAGTAATGCTGAACAACCTAATTAAATGTGAAAATCCTTATTGGGTAAAAGGATTGAATTATAATCTATTCAGTGTTTCTCAGTTGAATAATTCAGGTCATAAAGTAGCATTTGAGAACAAGAAGGCAAAGATATTCAATGAATCAGGAACACTGATTGGTACCGGTGAACAAACCAAAGGTAACTTATTCTATCTGAATGATACTAACCCCACTTGCTTGATGACTAGAAACAAAGACATATGGATATGGCACAAAAGGTTGTGTCATGTGAACTTTGACAACATGATGAAGATAAGTAGGAAACGAAGTGTAAGAGGCTTACCAACGATGACAAAGCCAGATAACATCATGTGCAAGAATTGTCAAAAAGGTAAAATGACAAAGTCTAGTTTTAAAAGCAAAACCCATACATCTGATGATATTCTAGAATTAGTCCATATTGATTTATGTCGACCTATGAGGACAAAGAGCTATTATGGAGATAGATATTTTATTCTCTTTGTTGATGATTATTCTAGAATGATGAAAGTCATGTTTCTAAAAGAAAAATCTGAAGCATTAAAGATGTTTAAATGGTATAAGGCTATGGTAGAGAAACAAAGTGGTAAGGATCTGAAATTTTTGAGATCAGATAGAGGAGGAGAATTTATATAAGATGAATTCACTAATTTATGTAATGAGCATGGTATAAAAATATAGGTTTCTACACCAAGAACACCTCAACAAAATGGGATTGCTAAGAGAAGGAATAGATCAATAGTTGATTGTGCAAGAAGACTGATGATAGAGAAGGACATCACCTAGATCTTCTGGAGGGAAGCTATTAGCATTGCTGTCTACACACTTAACAGATTACAATTAAGAAAGGACTTAAAGAAGACTCCTTATGAGCTATGGTATGGTAAAACACCCAATGTAAGTTACTTCAAAATTTTTGGCAGTCAATGTTATGTCTTAAAAGTTCAAATAAATGGAAAGCTAGATGCCAAAAGTGATGAAGGTATTTTTCTGGGGTATTCTACCAAAAGCAAAGCTTTTAAATGTCTACTCAAGGCTTCTAACAAAATAGTTGAAAGTGCAAATGTAAAGATTGATGAATTTGCAGAAAAGAATGAGTTGGAAAGCACAAAAGAACCAGAGGACTACAACAAGTTTGTATACAATGAAGAACCCATCACTTTACCTGAACAACAGTACTTAAATCTAGAACAACAGAATGTTGCAACCGATGGTCAGAATGTTGTTACCGATGATCAGGATAATGATCAAAATAATGTGCAAGGTAATGAAGATCAAGCTGATATGAAAAGAGTTGTACTTGTACTTGCAATATATGTAAGAAGGAACCATCTAGAGGAACAAATAATAGGAGATAAGAAAGCTGGTACAAGAACAAGGAGTAAGTCTTTAAACTCAAATTGCTTAATTTGTGAGTTTGAACCAAAGTCTTTCAATGCTGCACTAGATAATGAAGAATGGATAAGTGCTATGA
>MU228423.1:1072408-1091394 GCA_018584345.1 Thuja plicata | reverse complement strand
ATCTTCCTCTTCTCTGTACATGTATTTCCTCACATATATAGAAATTCTATCTTTACCCCTTATTTTTGACACAAATGCCAAAAAGAATATCTACAAGGTAATACCAAAATATGAAAGGAAATCACAATGTACATTCAAAATTTGAGACAAAGTCTTGTCCCAATTGTCTTGCAATATCTCCAGGATGTGCAACTCAATCTGAATTTTTGCAGACAATCCATCATAAGCTCTACAACTGAAAAGTTTTTATCATGGATAAGTTTCTTTGCATGACCAATATGTTTTTGCATGACATCCATATAATGAGGAAGGAGTTGGCTTTGTATAGCTAATAGGGATTCCCTTTTTCTTCCTTCTTCCCTCAGTAGCTCTACCTGCAGATCAGTCAGATACTTGATCTTAACAAAATGTGCTAAACTTGAACTAGGATTAAGTGCCAACTGGCTTTCACTTGCCTTTAAATCATTGTTAGCTTGTTCTTTATTTCCATGGTAAAATTGGATGTGTCACTCAGATTTACAAACAATGCCACAACATTATTCATAGTGATTTCTAGAGAGCTAATGATAGTGGTTAGCTTCACTTGATCTATTGCAATCTTACCTACAACATTCTCTAGAACCTTATTCTCAAATTTTTTCTCTACCTTTTGTAGTAATTTCTCCTGTTCACTAAGATCATCATTAAAACTGTGGACTATGTCAAAAAGTTGGTCCATTATAGAGTCTTCCTTATTGACTTTAATCTATAGTGAATCAAGGAAAATACCTTTGATGTCCTGTAGAACTTTGTTCCTTTTCTTCTCAGCTCGGAGCTTCTATTGTTGTGCTCTTTTCTTCCATATCTCCCCAAGGATGTCCATCTTCTTGGCTATTAGGCTAGAAAAATCCCAATTAGGAATGAAAATATCTTTCTTAAGGTCAACTTCATCAGTTATTGTTTCCTTTTATTTACCCTTGACCTTGGGATTAGGTGAAGGAATGATTTCCTTACCTTTTACATTATCATCCTTGTCCTCCATGTTCAGTTGAAGTAGGTCATTAACTATCTTTGCACCAACTGCAGAATCAATGCTAACTATAGAAACATTCATGGTGTCCTTCTGTGACTCAGTCTGGCTTAGCCCAATAGTAGGTAGAGCCTGATGCTTAGTTCCTACTAGACTTGATGTAGACTTGCTGACCTTTTCCTTTCTCAAAGATAAGATACTCTGAATAGGTGATTGGGGAAGGGATGCCATCACTTCTACTGCTATATGTTCTATATTAGATTCTTCAATGGTCTGAACCTCAGGTAGTTATTCATCTTTAACCTATACATAAGGGTCTATACTCTATTTCTCTATCTTATCATCTCCCTTGTCATCAAAAATTGACTTCCACACCTTTGTTGCGGACTGCACAACATCCTCTATTTTCTTGCTCAAAATTTGAAGAGTCCTAAACCTTGGAGTGTGATTACTCTCATATTTAGACAACATCTTTTACCTCTTTATCAATCAATGTAGGCATGACTTTCTTTAAGGTTTGTTTCCTCAAGTCCTTTTCAATCTAAACTGCATTGTTCTAGTGAATGGTGATTGCCTTAAGAAGGTCTTCAGTCATATGGCTTTTCAATTCAAATGGATCATAATTCCATCTTGACATCTTCTCTACTAATGCATCCTCAATAATCTTCTATTCATCCTTGGTTCTGGAAGCATACTTCAATGATTTGAGACATCCCATACCACTACCTCCTTTCAATTCTTCAACCTTCTGCTCAAAGGTAGGTGGTGGCTTCTTGAATGTAACTGTATATTCTTCATCATCTTCTTTAGGAAATATCAGTTTTGTTCTAAATCTTCTGGATTTGTTTACAGTGAAGACATGGGTAGAGATCTTTGGTGTTTTCTTGGGGGCTAGCCTCTTCTTTTAAGGAGGCTCTGCTTCTACCTCTTCTTCTTCTTTCTCATGTTTTTTTTACCCATTGGGGTAACTTAGTTTACTGATGCATAGACATTATATAGGGAATACAAATGACATAAGATAGATCAGAGAATACCAAATCTTTCATTAATTATTCATAACTTGAGTACATCCACAATAGTAACTATTATATTATATCTCCGAAGAGAAAGTACATTGCTTATATAAAACCCAAAGAGGCGTGACCAAACTTCACCACCGATTCCCAACCACTGTCTAGTAGTAACTAAGTACTATCAGGATACACATAATATAAGTAACATGACATAAAGTAAGTACTACATCTAACATTGTCCCCCCTAAAGAAAAGTCATCTCCAGATGATATCAAATGTTACTTCCTCCGTAGCCAATTTGTCCTCAATAGCCATGTTGCCTTCTCCACATCCAAATACTTGGTACACTGAGCCAAGTATTTCTCTACTACCTCCAACCTAGTGGTCATCTCCTCTCGAGCTCTTTGTGCATCCGCCACGACAACCTCATGTCCATTCGAGACATACTCTGAGTGCCTCAATGCATAGTACCCTTCTACCTCTCTCGTCACCACTGGCATGCGGAAAATCCATGCCTGCAACATCTCTGGGTCTCATCTGCTCAACCCTGTGTGTTCACAATATCCAAATCAGTCTTCCTTAGTGGATTATGGCTTCCCCTCCAATGCTTAGCTTCAGACTTCTTTCTCACCATGCGGAACAAACCCAACACTTACCTTGACTGCATTGGTGCCCAAAACTCAAGGTTATAGTGTACCTCCAAAATAAAAATGGGGTTTGGGGGCAACACCCCTAGTGGGGTTGAGGAGTAGTGCCTCAGGGGGTCCTAGGGCAGCACCCCAAGCAGGGTTGAGGGGCAGTGCTCCCACGGGGTCCTAGGGCAGCACCCCAGCCACGCTCCCTATCGCGGTACCCACACAAAAGTCCATGGGGAACACCGTATTCATGATGTTCTTATGATGCCATACTCTTTCTACCAACCGCTTATTCTTCACTACCTACTTATGTCCTTCCCTTCGGTGCCATATTCTATTCACTATGAACTATTCTTTATTTATCGTCATTTTTTTTATACAATGCAAATATATCTGTTTGTCTTTCCCTAACTACCTGGATGATTGTTTGGCACTTAGTTTACTTTCTATTGTTTTAAATGAGTAGATTCATATGTAATACTCTACTTTGTACAGTCGTACGGTCATGCTTCACCTTTCCCTCTTCTGTGTTGGCCATACCGAATGAACTATGGTACCGTCTACATTCAACAATCTTAATGCTTCCCACTGTATGAATTTTGTTTACCATGTTGAAATCTCCCTACGATTGCCTTTATGATCTCTGAGAAGTCTGTACGGCCGTACAGTGTGCTCCTACATGTTTGGTGGAGTGTGATCTAACTTGAAACCCCCTGGCTATTGTATAGTCACACTTTTATTACTTAATGTCATACTATATAGCCTCCCTTCCTACACTCTCTTGTCATACGGCCTGGCGTCACCACCTTTCCTAAATCCATACAGCATAACAAATAAAATTAAACTTCGTACATCTTTCTTTTCTATCTATGCGTATACCATATTGTACGACTTCCTTTCTATCCGCAACCGGACCATACAACTGTATGGTGTTCATCTCTTAGCGTACGTTGGTAGGAGGTACTGCAGGTGGGGGAGAAATGACTATGCGGCCAAGTGACGTACAACTATATTTTCTTGCACATTGCTTTCCACCCACACAACCATACAACATCAAACAGTATGACATCATATGGGATGTTCTTTCTTGCACTTTTTTAAGTTTTTGGCTGTACGACACCATATGACACCATAAAGTTACTTTTTAATTTTTAATTTTTAATTTTTAATTTTTTTAAATTTTTTTTCTAATCCTTTTCGGAACGTGACCGGGGCCTTCTCTCTGGTTGTTCATGATAAATTTTCAATTTCAACCCATTGACTATGTCTGGAATCGCCTGGCCATCGGGTGTCCATAACTTCACTGCCCCATTCGCGATAACTTCCCAAATTTTATATGGGCCTAGCCACTTTGCTTTGAATTTGCCAGGTTTAATTTCATTTCACCCATTAAACTTCAATACCAACTAACCTGATGTAAACTTCATTCGATTAAGGTGCTTGTATTTTCTCCATTAGTGTGCAACCTCAATTTCCCATTGGGCTATCATTATTCTTTCATCTAATATATTGAGACTGTGCAGCCGCTCCCTCAAGCTTTCCATGTCGTTGAGTCTATTTTCAATGGTGATCCCAATTCTTGGAACCATAAATTCTATAGGAACCACGGTCTCTCACCAATAAATAAGAAGAAGGAGAATAAGGATTTTGAAGGTTGCAGCCACGAGGTTCCCACCGTCTTTGACACAAGCGTCATAACTGAGGTTTTTCCCCTTTGATATTACCTCCTTGTATTTGATGGGTTTTTCCTTCATAAACTGGTGTGCGGGGGTGGTTTCCTCCTCCCTAATGCTTTCCCTAATGCTTAACATGTTACAAGATGGTGTGAAGAACTCATAATCTTCCATTTTCCAATGAAAGAGGCCATTAATTGAATCTCCATTATCCCCAGAACATTCTTCCAACTCCAACACCCCTTTTTCATTGGGCTCCATTCTTCTTTGACCTCTATCATCTCCCAATTTCTCTCCTTTGGATTTTGAGTCCAAAGATGCTAACTCCTCACTCATCATTTGCGTGTAGAGATCAATCACATACTTCCTCCCAATAGTCTCCATGGTGAGTGTGTTCCTCTTCTAGTTGTGGTTCACCTTCACCAAGGTGAGCCACCCTCATCCCAAAATAGCATCATATCCCTTTTTACTTAGTGGGATCACCATAAATTTGAGTATTCAGGGTTGTGTCCCAATCATCACGTGTTGAGCCATCAGGGTTCTAATGGGTTTAATGTCATGCTGGTCTGCTCCCAATAGGTTGAATGTCGGAGGCCACAACGCAAGTTTCCCAAACTTTTTCCATGTCTCCTCTAAAAGTACATTTACTTTGGACCCTCCATCTACAATGGTGTTTGTGAGAGTGGTGCCAAGGATTTTCATCTTGACCACCTCTGGGTGATGCCCACTATTCATGACCAGCAACATAGGATCTGCAGTAAGACTTGGAGAAGTTTCCTGTACCTGATGAGGTTGTGATGGTGTCATGTTAAGGATAGTTGTCCTTAATTAAGTTGGTCTCCAGAAGGTCCTAGAGTTTTACCGGCACCTCCGTCTGTAATAATTTCCTTAGGATGTTTTCCTCCGCCTTCGTGCGTGAGGTGTTGGTAGCTTCCTAGGTGCTCTTCCATTGTGTAGTCATCTCCTTCTCAATTTCTTCCTTTTCTTCATGTGCCCTCTCCATCTCCGTATGGGGATCCAGATATGTGGCCTTCTTATATTTGACCCTTGTAACTATGAGCATAGTATTATCAATGTCTATGAAGTTCACTCCCTTCAGATAGTGTGAATTGTCGTGGTCGCCGGGACCACACCATTACACAAGTGTTATGGGGAAGTACCCTTGGCTTTGGAGTCATGATAGAAGTGCCCCCATGGGCTATAGGCCATGCATTGGATGATAGGTATCCCTTTGGCATCATACTGGGTGTGGCTTCAGTTGTTATTGTTATTATTCTTATTATTTCCCCCTCGCCTGTTATCCCGGTAGCCTCCAGATGAGGCCATGGTGTTTGTTTTCTAGGAGGTTCCTACTGGTGTAGAAGTTGTGGCATGTTCAATGAATAATACTTGTGCACTTCATGACTTCATTTTGTATTGTAACTCCTTGATGGAGTGACCCATAACTTGGCAGATATCACAGAATGATTTTTTTGGACAGGAGACTTTGGTGTGGCCATTCTCCTTACAGCTTGTGCACCATAGTTCGTCGTATTTTCTCATACCCTCTTCATTGTCTTGAATTATTTTAACATTCTCTTCACATCTTTTTGGAGTTCCATGACCTTCTTGTTTGGTCCATCATCATTTCTTCTTTCTTCTTCAGATGTGTCATTGTCCGATGAAGATGATTTACTTCTCTTCTTTTTTGATGTCTTGTTCTCACTTTCCAGGTCCATGGCCCAGTTATATGCATCATCATATGAGGTGGGAGGAACTATGTTCATCTTCCTCTGGAGGTTCTATTTCAGCCCTTCTATGAACCATCTTTTCTTCAAGTCATCACCTGGCTGACTCTCCATATTTCCCACTAGTTCCTTTAGCCGGCGGCCATAGGCCCACACAATCTCTTTTTCCCCTTGCTTGGTTCCTTATATAGCAGATACAATTTCATTGTCATCTCTCAGGAGCCAAAACTCCTTCTCAAATTCCTTCTTCAATGCATCCCATGTGGTCACTCCAATTTTATCTAAGTTAGAGTACCAATCGATTGCTACCCCTGGGAGGGTTGCCAGGAACTGTTTCATCCACTCCGCCTAGTTAGCGACTCCATTCATAGACCAAATTGTCTGACATGTGCAGAAATTCCAAACATGATCCTCTTTTCCATCACCATGGAACTTTGACAACTTCTCCTTGTTAGTCACCATGTTTAATTTTCTAGGTGCCGACTGTGTTTGCAGCACGGGTTGTGTTCTAGGCTGGGATGGTACTGCCAGCATTGGTACCTGAGAAATGTTTGGTACCATACCACTTGATGTCCCTGAACTACTAGAACTGTTCAGGCCTAGTGGGGTACTGTGATCCCCGTGACCCTCTATCACTTTGATACTCACGGCGACAGTGGTATCCTAAGCCTCCCTCCATGTGGCTTCCTCTTCTTCCTTCCTTTGGGCTTCTCTTGCTTCCGTCCATGGGGTTAAGGTTAAGGAACCAAACAAGCTCCTCATTCCCTCTAGGCGGTCCTTGTCACTTCTCCTGGCCTCCTGATCAGATTCCTCCAGACCCTCACCTTAACTTACTCCCTTAGGTAGTCCTTCGACGCATCTTCTAAATCTCTCCCTTCGCTCGGCTTGCTGTTGTGCGAGTATGAATTTTCTAGCAGCTTTTTCCTCCTCGAGTTCCTTCTTTCTATTTTTATTCAATTGATTGCGCATGAATTCTTTGCTCACTTCTCCATAGGGAAATAATCAACACGTCAATTTTTTTTAATTCATTTATGTCATTTTATTCCAACACTTCTCAATTGAGTGATTTCCTCATTGTATTTTCTTCTCCTTCATAGATCTTCGTACATGCACTGTCAGCCTCTAGTTTAATCTCACCAACTGGTAGGCCCATAGTGCCCATACACCATCCAGTTCTTGTCTTCCTGAGTATGTCTAGGTATCGACGCCAAATGGTTACCTATTGGGGTAACTTAGTTTACTAGTGCATAGACACTATACAAGGAATACAAATGACATAAGATAGATCAGAGAATACCAAGCTTTCATTAATCATTCATAACTTGAGTACATCCACAATATTCACTATTATATTATATGTCTGAAGAGAAAGTATATTACTTATATAAAACCCAAAGGGGTGTGACCAAATGTCACCATCGATTCCCAACCACCATCTGGTAGTAACTAAGTACCATCGGGATACAGATAATATAACTAACATGGCATAAAGTAAGTACTACAGCTAATAGGTTCTTCTTCTTCTATCTTTATGTCATCTCCTTTTCTTTCAGTGATCGAAGGAGGAGAGTCTAATGGCTTGCCATATTTATTTCCAAACTTCTCAATTCTCTTCCTTCCTCTCTTCAGGATTTTGGGAATCTCAATTTCCAATGATATTCTGCCCTTAGCTTCTTCATAAGTACATAAATATGGTGCTTTAGGATCAACATGCTCATTTACAAGAGCTTCAATGATGTCTCTAGTCTCATCTATGTTAACCTCATATGCAAGAGGTTTCACCCATGCAACCATAGGCTTGACTGCTTGAATGTATAGTTTGTCACAATCAACTAGGAAGCATATATCATCCTTATAGTCTTCTACCAATTTTTTGAGAATTCTGAATCTATTATGCATTTTCTCTCTAAAACTTTCAAAGTAAGCATCCATGATGCTTTCAAAATTATCTCCCAATTCTGCTATAAACTCATTTATCTGATAAATTATAGGCCTATCCTTCTTCCATACAATTGTGCCTTTTGAAGGGAAAAACTTATGAACATAAAAGAATAAGTAGACCAAGAGTGAAGAAAACTTACACGAATTTGTCTTATATGCCCGGATTCTCTCCATGTTTTTGCTCAGTTGGATGAGCTGCAACTCGGCTAGGTCAAATGATAGATTTTTATTCACCACTTTGTATGCCAAGTCCACAACCTCACATGGAACACTATTTGATGGCTTGAACTATATATCTTATGTGCAATCACATGAATTGCGAACTTTAGCTCCATGTTAGTGACTTTATTCAACTTCATTCCTATTCCATCCCACTCGGCAAGAGTCTTCTTGGCTAGATCATCTCGGGGTAGGGTTTTAGTTTCTTTAGGTTTGTTGAGCATTGGGTACCTTGTCACTCGATGTACCATCATCTTAGTGATCTTCATGGGTTGCTCCAACCAGAGATGCATGTCGTGAACACAGCTCAGAATAAACATAATCCACTTTATCTAAAAGTTCTTCAACATATGCAAGATGTGGTTTAAGCCCCTGACTTCAAGGTTCTTGTGTTCTGGCTTCAGGTTTCTTCCCACATAAAGTGCTTCATATGATTTGTTCAACTCTAATGTTCCTAGCTGTTGAATGTTACAATGATAGAGATTCTGAATTTTGTGAATCAATAGTACCTTAGGAGGAATTTGGGAATGGGCTCCCATGGATCTATCTCCTCTACAATTGCAGGATGAAGTTTGAAATTTGGCTGTTTGCGGACTGCATTCCTCACTAAGATCTCAGATCCCTTCTTGATCTTACTGTTGGATGAAGATTCCATAATGCTTAGAGGATTGATGAAAATTTTCTACAACTAAATCTTTAAAACACAAATTCGCTTTAAAATTGCTAAAAGCTCTTAATCACTCTGCAAACTATAAGACTTCGTAAAAAATAACCCTTTCATTTCACCATTTATGAGAATTTTCACCATAATTTTTTCATTAAATGCTCCGTACATAATAGCTATCATAGCTCGGGTAGTTCTCCCAAGCTTACTAGGAAGCTCGGAGAAAACTAACTTTTCATCTTTGAAACCATACAACCCAACTTAACTCAGTTATGCTTGAGTAGCTCAGTTGTAACTAAGATGCTGACTCGGTTAGAACCATAATGTGTCCCAGTGCTTCAATATGCAGATTTGGACTTGCTAGCATATCTGGAACTGATGTATGATGGCTTGTATGCATAGTTCTAGTTGTCTCCTTACATATTTATTTAGAGATGGTGGATCCACCCAATTCACTATTTTGGGTGCCATGTGATCCTTCATTGTTTTGGTCTAAATTATTAGGAGACTTCCTTACCCACTGCCGACTCATCTGAGTTTTGATTTTAGAAAATTTTGCTTTGCCTTTCTCAAAACCAGTATCCACTTTTTCTCTTTTCATACAATTCTTTCTTAGATGACCGAGTTGTTTACACACATAACATCTCTTAGTAGGATTCATTTTTTTGGAGTGAGTCTTTGCACAATTTCCACCAATGTGCCCATATTCACCACAATGACAACATCTGCTCCATGTTTTTTAATCCAAACCAAAAATTACTTTAGCTAATTGTTCAACAGGGTTCCACTTCTTAGTTCTGCACTCGGAATACTTATGACCTTGTTTGTTACAATTGAAACATTTTCCTTCAAACTTAGGTTTCTCAGTGCATTCACTTGCCCTATGTCCTTGTTTGTTGCACCTGTACAATTTTCCATTAAACTTTGACTTCCCATTTCTCCCACACTTATTTGATGTATGCCATATCTTACCACAATGATTACAAGTAGGTTTCTTGTTCTTTTGAGCTCCTTGCTGTGAGGATTCACCTTGTTCAGTATAACCTAATCTAGTCTGTCCATGATGTCTAAAGTGAGTTTTCTCTGTCAACTAATCCATGATTTCTTGTGAATTCATCATAGTCTCATTGGTTTGATTTCCAGTATTGAGATAATTTTGCAGTCTTTCATTTTCAGTCTTCAGATTGATAACTTCTTGATTTTCACTATTGAGTTGATTTATGATATCTGCTTGCTGAAGTGAAAAATGATGGATTTCTTTTTCTTTTTCCTCTAATCTTTTACTTAGAAATATTTTGTCTCCTTGTGCCATATCTCTGTCACTTTTTGCATGGTTCTTTTGTTCCATGACTTCACATATTATGACTGAGTGAATTTCTTGTTCTCTCTTCAACTTTCTGAGTTCTTCGTGTAAATTGAGATTCTTTGCAAGTAGACCTTCAATGGTTGCATCAGATTCTTCAAAACTTCTTTCTTTTCATAAATCTCCAATTCTTTCTCCTATGTAACTGTTTTCATTCATTTGCACTACTAATTATTTTCTTCTTTTAAGGGAATGAGAGAGCTTCTCCTTGAGTTTTTTGATTTTATCTTTGGCCACTTGTAGATCTATGATTTCATTTTCAATGGCTTTCTTTAGTCAGTATATTTCCATTGCCTTTGATATTTTCTAAAGTTGTTAAACTTTTGATAAGAGAACCTTTTCTCTGATACCAATTGTTGGAAATATATTGTAGGCTAGGTGGCTGAGAGGGGGGGGTGAATCAGGAACCAATAAAACTTATTCACTTTTATCTTTTATTAGATTGACTAATCTAATTGCATGCATGGAACAGAAAAGAAATAAACATTCATAACACTTGACACAATATTTGGTTACCTAGACACCTTCCAAATAGAAAGTAAAACTAGGGTGGGGATGATACCCACAAGATTTAGAACTGTAGTAATAAATTTGGCTGGTTAAGGCTTACAATTGACCACTTCTGATGGTCTTCCCTGTCAGGAGAAATAAGGAATGTTAGGTCCACCTTGTGAAAGGATTTATATAATATAGTTAGGTATGCACTCTGTTAGGAGATTTGTGAAGGACTGTTAAGTCCACCTTGTTAAAGGTTTTGACTGATACACCTATTAGGATGAACCAGTGAATGATCTTCTATGCAACTCTAATTTGCTAAATAAGATCCTTTGAAGTAATACTGATCACCTAAATTTGATAGATGAGTCTCTATTGATCCTTTATACTGATGTAGCCTTCTAATCAATCTGCCTCTTCATATTTTCATATGTAATTCACTCATATATCCATCTTCTATGCATCATCATTTGGATAAACAAATTTTCTTACATATATACCTTATCCAAATCAATTACCTCTACAAGTCAGCTACTATCATATTAAATAGTATCAAACAATATGTACTAAGTCAGTCCAATGCTGATACTCGGTCCAGTAATCCACTCGGGTGATATAATATCACACAGGCGACATAGTGAACTGGCAACTCTAGAACTCAGTTGATTCTAGGTGCTCAGACCACATTGATCACTCAGAGATGGTATGCAACTCGGGTAACACTGGTGACTTGGGTGATACTGCTTGGAACTAACTGCTTGATCGACACTGCAACTGCTTAGCTCAGTGACACTTCAAGCTGGTGGCTCAATCAACACTGTAATCATATGAATGACTAAGTGTTTTGGCACTAATTGACAACATGTCTTTCCATAAGGTCTATAGAAGAAACATACATAGATTTAGTAGAAGACTAAGCTATACAATCCTGCTTCTTACTTAACCATGAAACCAACCTTTTTCCAAGGAAAAATACTCCTCCACTTGTACTCTTTCTATCATCCACACTACCTGCCCAATCAATATCAGTATAAGCATGTAAAATAAAGTCATAAAATTTTTCATACCATAATCCATACTCTATTATTCCTTTCAAGTATCTAAAAATTCTTCTCACAGCAGCAAGGTGTGTCTCTTTAGGATCTGCTTGATATCTTTCCATAATTCCAACTTCATTGGAAATATCTGGTCTAGTGTGAGTTAGATATTGTAGACCTCCAATCATTGATCTGTACTTTATATGAAAACCACTCTGAGTTTCATCATTATTAGTAAGTTTATAACCAGTCACCATGGGTGTCCCAACATATTTACAATCATCCATTCCAAATTTCTTCAACATTTCCTTAAGATACTTGGTCTGAGATATAAAAATACCATTCTTGTTTGATTAATTTGCAATCAAAGGAAAAATTTCATCTCACCAATCATTGACATTTTAGATGCATTTTCCATATCTTTGGAGAACTTTTTACTCATTTCACCATTACTGCCAAAACTGATATCATCAAAAAAGACTTATATGATTAGAAATCCATCTTCACTGGTTCTTAAGTATAAATTACTATTTGCATTACCTTTTCTAAAACAAAGACAAAGTAGATACCTGTCTAGCCTTGCACACCATGCTCTTGGTGCTTGTTTAAGTTGATACAATGCTTTCTTCAACTTGCAAACCATATCTTCATTTTCTATCAAAGTAAATCCATCAATTTTCTCTATGTATACCTCTTCCTCCAAATATCCATGCAAAAATGCAGATTTCATATCCATCTAATATACGGGTATGTGCAAGATCATGAGGGGCCAAAATGCGGTGATATGAAAAAAATCCACTTTTCACTTATCCAAAAGTGCATGAAAATGTTTGTTGACTTTTTAGTAGGCTTGGGTGTCAGTACACCTGGGAAAAAATGACACCAAAGAACAAGCCTAATCATGTACCTAATATTTTTGGGTACTTGATTGTTTTTCAATATTTTTTTCTTATTTTTTTAATATTTTAAAATTTTTAAAATTTTTAAAATTTTTTTTTTCAAATGAACTTTCGTAGGATCCCTTGGGATACACTTGAGTGTTGCAATGTGTCCCCGGGGGTCAAAAAGGGTCCTAAGGGCTCCTAGTACACCTTCTCACACATTAGGACCCCTAAGAAGACCCCATGACCCCTTTTGAAACATTGGAACACTCAAGTGTATCCCAAGAGGTTGTAGGACCCCTTGTGACACACTTAAGTGTTCCAATGTGTCCTTGGGGGTAAAAGAGGGTCCTAAGGGGTCTTAGTACACCTTATCATGCGTTAGGACCCCTAGAAAGTCTCCATGGCCCCTTTCAAGACATTAGACCACTCAAGTGTGTCCCAAGAGGTCGTAGGACCCCTTGGGACACAATTGAGTGTTCCAATGTGTTGAAAGGGGTCATGGGGTCTTCTTAGGGGTCCTAACACATGAGAAGGTCTACTAGGACCCCTTAGGACCCTCTTTGACCCCTAGGGACACATTGGAACACTCACATGTGTCCCAAGNGACCTCTAGGAATACACTTGAGTGTTCTAATGTTGTTAAAGGGGCCATGGGGTCTTCCTAGGGGTCCTAAAACATGAGAACATGTACTAGGAAACCTTAGGTCCCACTTTGACCCTCAAGGACACATTAGAACACTCAATTATGTCCCAAGGTGTCCTACAACCTCTTGGGACACACTTGAGTGTTCCAATATGTGAAAAGGGGTCATGGGACTTCCTATGACCCCTTTTCAAACATTGGAACACTCAGGTGTGTCCCAAGAGGTTGTAGGACCCCTTGGGACACAATTGAGTGTTCCAAAGTATTCTCGTAGGTCAAAGAGGGACCTAAAGGGTCCAAGTATACCTTATCATGGTCGTAGGACCCCTAGGAAGTCCCCATGACCCCTTTCGATACATTGCAACACTCAAGTGTGTCTCAAGAGGTCGTAGGACCCCTTGTGACACACTTGAGTGTTCCAATGTGTCCCTAGAGGTCAAAAAGGGTCCTAAGAGGTCCTAGTACACCTTCTCATGTGTTAGGATCCCTAGGAAGACCCCATGACCCCTTTTGAAATATTGGAACACTCAAGTGTGTCCCAAGAGGTTGTACGACCCCTCGGGAGACACTTGAGTGTTCCAATGTATGTCTGGGGGTCAAATCGGGTCCTAAGGGGTCCTAGTACACCTTATCACATGTTAGGACCCCTAAGAAGTCCCCATGACCCATTTTGACACTTTGGAACACTCAAGTGTTAGTAATAACTGAGAGGGGGGGGGTGAATCAGTGGCCTCAAAAATTAATCTTTAAATCAACCCTTCAAACTTATAACCACAAGTTATGTCTCAAGTTATCTTCTGTCCTACAAGATGTATGCCTTGAAATACTTTAATCAATTTTCTACTTGTCAGATTGCTTAGTTAAACCTTCTTCTGTATGTTTACCGATAAGCAGTCATCTATTTACCAAAACATAGTAAATATGCAGAGTATACCGATCAATCCAAAATTAACTATGTAAGATGCAAAATAGTAAAGAAATGAATCATACACACATAACACATGGATTTTAATGTGGAAACCCTATTAAGGGAAAAACCACTAGGACCGGTACCACAAATTTTCACTCTTCTGAAGTGAGCCCTATTAAGAGCCAACCCTGTTAAAGGTTACAAATACACTGTTAGGTGTGACCTTGTTAAAGGATTTAGAAATATTTTTTCAACTAGTATCTGGCATCTAATGCTACCATCCTTGATCAAACACTCACTTGGCCTATCAATAGGTATCGGGCATATCCAATGCTACTTCTATGATCAAACTTTTTGATACTCCTTGGGATGTATCTCAATTGAAAAAGACTTTTAAGTCTTGCTCGGTTAAGAGGCTTATATGCTTCAATGGTTAAACTAAAACACTAATGATTTGTTCATACATACGACTCAATTACAGATTTTCAGATCTATTGTAGGTCCATTACTTCACTGATCAATATAATCAAATATATACCTTTTCTCCACACTTGTTCTGCTTTGTGATTCTTGTCTCACTGTTCGTCAGTGTCTGCTGAATCTAGCACTTCCTTTAGCTTTTTGATCAGGACAGAAATGAAGACTTTCTTCTCCTTCATATTTTCTTTAGCATCTTTCCTCTTCTCTTTTTCACCCCACAATTCGTAATGAATTGAGTTTGTCTCTTATAAACATGATTTCCTCTTTTCTTGGCTTTCTTGATCTTGGCGCGTTCAACAATCTTTGCCAACAGATTTAAAGAAAATCTCCAGTCTGTTCTTGTAGAGATCTTCTTTCCAACTAGACAAAGCTGCTTTAAATTAGTTACTTATCTCTGACTTTATCTGGATGATAAAAATAATGATAAGTATCCGTTAACTCTATCTTTAGCTTCTTGATAGCTAAGCATTTTGTCATTTTCTACACTCTTTGTTCTATCACTTCAGTTTGTCATTGGTGATAACTGACTGTTTCGTTGGTGTGACTTCATTTATCATCGGGATCCCCGTCCGTCAGGCAACACTAAAACTCTGCTCATCGGTAATGTTGTGCATTTGTTCGTTGAGCAACACTGTGACTTAGTTATTTTACTCTGACCGTCGGGTGCACTCCATCAGTGTATGTAGTCACTTAGTGAATACTTGACTTATATGCATTACTGATAGCATAACCTTTGATTCATCGGTTCTTTGAAGTCTTTGATAGTATTAAAATGACTATATAGATTATATCAAGTTGACATCAATGACAATATAATACATTAACTAATTTAATGCCTTGCATGAACATCAACTTAACATCTTCAAACATTCAATCAGTTACATATCATCATCAAGTGTGTCCGAAGAGGTCGTATGACCCCTTGGGACATAATTGAGTGTTCCAATTTGTTGAAAGGGGTCATGGGGTCTTTTTATGGTCCTAATGTGTGAGAAGGTGTACTAGGACCCCTTAGGACCCTCTTTGACCCCCGGGGACACATTGGAACACTCACGTGTGTCTGAAGGGGTTCTACGACATCTTGGGACACACTTGAGAGTTCTAATTTTTTAAAAGGAGTTATGGGGTCTTCCTAGGAGTCCTAACACATGAGAAGGTGTACTAGGACACCTTAGGACCCCCTGTGACCCCCGAGGACACATTAGAACACTCAGGTGTGTCCCTAGGGGTCCTACGACCTCTTGGGATATTCTTAATTGTTCCAATGTGTCAAAAGTGGTCATGGGGTCTTCCTCAGGGTCCTAACATGTGAGAAAGTGTATTAGGACCCCTTAGGACTCTCTTTGACCCTTGGGGACACATTAGAGGACTCAAGTGTGTCCTAATGGGTCCTACGACCTCTTGGGATAGACTTGAGTGTTCCAATGTGTCAAAAGGGGTCATGGGGACTTCCCATGACCCCATTTGAAACATTGGAACACTTAAGTTTGTCCCAATAGGTTGTAGGACTCCTTGGGACACAATTGAGTGTTCCAATGTGTTTGTGGGGGTCAAAGAGGGACCAAAGGGGTCCTATTATACCTTATCATAGTTGTAGGACCCCTAGGAAGTCCCCATGACCCATTTCGACACATTGAAACCCTTAATTGTGTCCCAAGAAGTCATAGGACTACTTGGGACACACTTGAGTGTTCCAATGTGTCCCTGGGGGTCAAAGAGGGTCGTATGGGGTCCTAGTACACCTTCTCACGTATTAGGACCTCTAGGAAGACTCCATGACCCCCTTTGAAATATTGGAACAATTAAGTGTGTCCCAAGAGGTCGTAGGACCCCTTGGGACACACTTGAGTGTTCCAATGTGACCCTGGGGGTCAAAGAGGGTCCTAAGGGGTCCTAGTATACCTTCTCACATGTTAGGATCCCTAGGGAGATCCCATGACCCCTTTTGAAACATTGGAACACTCAAGTGTGTCCCAATCTATCATAGGACCCCTTGGGAAACAATTAAGTGTTCCAATGTGTTCTCGGGGGTCAAATAGGGACCTAAGGGGTCCTAGTACAATTTACCACAAGTTAGGACCCCAGAAAGTCCCCATGACCCCTTTTGACACATTGGAACACTCAAGTGTGTCCCAAGAGGTCGTAGGACCCCTTTGGACACAATTAAGTGTTCTAATGTGTCCTCGGGTGTCAAAGAGGGACCTAAGGGGTCTTAGTACACCTTATCATGTGTTATGACCCCTGGGAAGTCCTCATGACCCCTTTCAATACATTGGAATGCTCATGTGTGTCCCAAGAGGTTGTAGGAACCCTTGGGACACACTTGATTGTTCCAATGTTTCAAAAGGGGTCATAAAGACTTTCTAGAGGTCCTAACATGTGATAAGGTTTACTAGGACCCCTAGGAAGTCTCCATTACCCATTTTGACATATTGGAACACTCAAGTGTGTCCCAAGGGCTCCTACAACCTCTTGGGACACACTTGAGTGTTCAAATGTGTTGAAAGGGGTCATGGGGACTTCTTAGGGGTCCTAACATGTGATAAGACATACTAGGACCCCTAAGAAGTCCCCATGANACATTGGAACACTCAAGTGTGTCCCAAGAGGTTGTAAGACCCCTTGGGACACACTTGATAGTTCCAATGTGTCAAAAGGGGTCATGACAACTTTCTAGGGGTCGTAATGCATGATAAGGTGTACTAGAACCCCTAGGAAGTCCCTATCATCCCTTTCGACACACTTGAATTCTCAAGTGTGTCCCAAGAGGTCCTACAACCTCTTGGCATACATTTGAGTGTTCTAATGTGTCCCTAGGGGTCAAAGAGGGACCTAGGAAGTCCCCATGACCCCTTATCACACGTTAGTACACCTTATCACACATTAGGACCCTTGGAAAGTCCCCATGACCCCTTTCGACACATTGGAACACCCAAGTGTCTTCCAAGAGGTTGTAGTACCCCTTGGGACACACTTGAGTGTTCTAATGTGTCGAAAGGGTTTATGGGGTCTTCTTAGGGTTCCTAACGCATGTGAAGGTGTACTAGGACCCCTTAGGACCCTCTTTGACCCCCGGGGACACATTGGAACACTCAAGTGTTTCCTAAGGAGTCCTATGACCTCTTGGGCTTTACTTGAGTGTTCCAATGTGTCAAAGGGGGTCATGGGGTCTTCCTAGGGGTCCTAACACATGAAAAGGTGTACTAGGACCCCTTAGGTCCCTCTTTGACCCACGGGCACACATTAGAACACTGAAGTTTGTCCTAAGGGGTCCTATGACCTCTTGTGACACACTTGAGTGTTTCAATATGTCAAAAGGGGTCAAGGGGACTAGAACACTCAAGTGTGTCCCAAGAGGTTGTAGGACCCCTTGAGAAACAATTTAGTGTTCTAATGTGTTCTCGAGGGTCAAAAAGAGACCTAAGGGGTCCTAGTACACATTATCACGATCCTAGGACCCCTAGAAAGTCCCCATGACCCCCCATGACCCCTTTTGACACATTGGAACACTCAAGTGTATCCCAATGGGCCGTAGGACCCCTTGGAACACACTTGAGTGTTCCAATGTGCCCCGGGGGTCAAAGAGGGTCCTAAGGGGTCCTAGTACACCTTCTAATTCATTAGGACCCCTAGGAAGATCCCATGACCACTTTTGAAATATTGGAACACTCAAGTTTGTCCCAAGAGGTTGTAGGACCCCTTGAGACACACGTGAGTGTTCCAATGTGTCTCCATCAGTCAAAGGGGGTCCTAAGGACTCCTAGTACACCTTCTCATGTGTTAGGACCTTGAGGAACACCCTATGACCCCTTTTGACACATTGGAACACTCAAGTGTGTTCCAAGAGGTCGTAGGACCACTTGAGACACACTTGAGTTTTCTAATGTGTCCTTGGGGGTCACAAAGGGTCCTAAGGGTCCTAGTACACTTTCTCACATGTTAGGACCCCTAGGAAGTACCTTGTTGACCTATGGGGACACATTAGAACACTCAAGTGTGTCTCAAGGGGTTGTAGGACCCCTTGGGACACACTTGAGTGTTCCAATGTGTCCCTAGGTGTCAAAGAGGGGGCTAAGGGGTCCTAGTACATCTTATTACACATTAGGACCCCTAGGAAGTCCCTCTTGACCCCTAGGGAAACATTGGAAGACTCAAGTTTGTCCCAAGGGGTTGTAGGACCTCTTGGGATACATTTGAGTGTTCCAATATGTTCCCGATGGTCAAAGATGGACCTAAGGGCTCCTAGTACACCTTCTTACATGTTAGGACCCCTAGGAAGTCCCTCTTTGACCC
>MU228423.1:1011359-1054576 GCA_018584345.1 Thuja plicata | reverse complement strand
ACTCTAAAAATGATATCATTGGAGATCAGAGCAGCAGTGTTTTGACCAGATCAAAAGCAAAGAATCAGACAGTGGATGAAGAGGTATGTTTACTTTCACAGATTGAACCTTTAAGTGTTGAAGATGCCTATAATAATTCTGATTGGAAAAATGAAATGAAAGAAGAACTAGATCAGATAATCAAGAATGACACATGGTAATTGGTTCCTAGACCAAGTGATAAAAATGTGATCAGAACAAAATGGATTTTCAGAAACAAAATGAATGAAGAAGGTGCAGTAATAAGAAACAAAGCAAGATTAGTATGTAAAGGATGTGTGCAGAGAGAAGGAATAGATTACACTGATACATTTTCCCCTGTGAGCATACTGGAAGCCATAAAATTGTTTTTGGCATATGCAACATTAAAAGACTTTAAAGTTTATCAAATGGATGTCAAATCAACCTTTTTGAATGGTGACTTAAAAGAAGAAGTCTACATAGAATAGTCTGAAGGATTTAAACCTTCAGATAGACCAGACATGGTATGCAGACTAAAGAAAGCACTCTATGGACTTAAACAGGCCCTAAGAGCATGGTATGAGAGACTAGATGGTTATCTCACCAAGATTGGATTCAAGAAAGGAGCAGCAGATTACAATTTGTTCACAAGAGAAACATCTGATGGATTACTATTAGTTGCCATATTTGTTGATGACATTATCTTTGGAGGTAATCATATTTGTTGTTATTGGATTAATGTATTTTTCCCTTGAGCTCGGGCATCATGCAATGTTATTGCTGTCATTGTATGCTTGTTGCTGTTGTGTGCACCATATATTGTTTTATACACTATTTATTTCACTGAGACCGTGAGCTTGGAATTTGTAATGTATTTTTTGTTATTGGATCAATGTATTTTTCCCACTTATTCATTATGTTGGCATACTTATTCACTATTTTCATTATTGTTACTTTATTTTAGGTCTTCTCAATGGATAGAACATTTGGTATTGAATGTTGCCATTTGGAGTCCTTGGAAGAACAATGCTCCAGATTATTTAATGTGTGTGATGATGACATCAAACATGCTATTCTCTACCTCCTAAAACATAATATTGTTGGCAGACATGCACATGATGGGGTGATCTATAAAATAGTATTTTACACTCTCTTTAAAGTTACCAGTCAGTTAGAATGTGTCTTGAAGGTGGTTAAGCATGTGGTTGTTTCCAACAATTCGGAAAAAGTTGCGCAAGGGATTCAGACCATCAATCCAAACATTATCTCTAGCAGGCTTGGCTCATTTTTTGATAATAGAGTTGGCTTTGGAAATAAAATGGTGGAGGCATGGGAGGTGTACAAGCTATCTTGCGCTAATGATGACTACACTGCTATGAGTATCTTCCATGATCACAATGAAGCTTTTTTCACTTGTGACAATAAGAATGTTATGATGGAAGTTACTTCTTTGGAGTTGGCATTTTTGTCAATAAACTAGGTCATCTTTAGATCAAACGTAGACATGAAACTTAACTGTTTAACATAATGTTTGGAATACTCTTCTTTGTAAATGTTTTTGTTGATATATACTCAGGGTCTAGATATCCATATGTTCATCATCATTACAAAAACTTATCTAGCTAATGGTATTGCTATCTGGATTAAAAAATTGATGTAAATATGATTATCAAAACTTATGTAAATCTGATTATCATTACAAAAACTTATGTAAATATGATTATCATTACAAAAACTTATGTAAATATGATTATCAAAACTTTTCATTATCTTGTGATATTGCTATCTGGATTCAAGTGTATAGTTTTTTGAGTCAAACTCATTGACTCATGTTTCATCCATGAATTTGACGCACACAAATTGCTTATCATGTATAAAACAATATATGGTGCACAACAGAAGCAAGCATGCAATGAAAAAAATAACATCATACATATATATGTATGTATATATGTATATGTATATATGGGTGATCCCACAATAGTGGGTTACACTTTTTCGGAGGAAGAAATTCCTCACGAATCCGCGAGGTGGGAGGATTTAGTTGGGTAATTTCAATAGAAAGTACTTGATTGTTTTGATCAAAACATTCATAGTTTCGATCAAAACTACTTATTTTGCTTAGTTTCGATCGAAACAAACCTAGTTTTGATCGAAACTAACCTAGTTTTGATCGAAACTAAGTTAGTTTCGATTGAAACTAAGAAAGTAAAGATTTTAGTGGGATTTTTACCCATACGCATGTTAAACTAAGAAAGTAATTTTGATATAAAGTACTTTCGATTGAAACTAATTAGTTTCGATCGAAAGTACTTTCTATTGAAACCCCCAAAATTGAGTCTATTTGCAAAGGCTAACAAAAATCTATAGTTTTCATGGCTTTGGGGCTCAAATGGAAGAATAGGGACACCTCCTTTCGCATCGCACAATTACTCTGAATGAGATTTCTAACGAATATAGATTTGACAAATTTTGAATTAATTAGGTCTATGTATTTTGACGTGCATCGGATGTAGGTTTTTTATCCAATATAAACTTCCAGGTTTGACGTTCAAAGAAAAATAGTAGAAAAGAGAAAAAAAATTTTGAAAAATAATAGTGCCCTCCGGCTTGAGTCTTCTTTCTATCAAAAAAAAAAATTGAATTTCTATAAATACACAACAAGTTATCAGCTACGCAGTCAACGTATGTCACAATTACAGTTTACTCTACTTCAAATGTTCATAAAATATGCAATAATCATGATAATTTCATCAAACCAATTGCATGACCTCAGTATGGATGTTACAAAACCAAATTTGAAAGAAGTGCATTGATATCTATTTTAGAAAAAAAGTTATGTTGTGCGAAGTCATTGTACCTTTTTGAAAATGACATTTTCAGCAACATAGCAGTTTTAGGGGGAGAAAAAAAAACCATTAAAATCAATTCAAAAAGAAATAAAAAAAATATATTTAGAATCTAGACAAAAAATCCTAAAAGACTCTAGTTTACTTTATCTTCCGATTTCAAACAGTTTAAGGAGAATATGTATTTGAATGTGAAAGTTTTTCTCAAAATGTAGACTTCAATGTCCGTTTAGGCAAAAAAGTGTAACCCACTATTGTGGTATCACCCATATATGTATATATATATGTATGAATATATATGTATATGTATATATTATATGTATATGTATATGTATGTATATGTATATGTATGTATATGTATGTATATGTATATCTATGTATATGTATGTACTATGTGGCCGTACTCCTCGTTGGTACTATGTGATACTCCCTGTATATATTTGTTTTGTTGTTGATATTTACTATGTGGTACTCCCTCTTGATGATCATTTCATGAGGAAATATCTTGATGGCTCGCGGGCTGCAAGCTAGGGCATCATGCATTGTGTATGAGCTCACTGTTTAATACTGGCATTGTTTACATCTTTGCATTTGGAATTCTTGATGTCATTCTTTTGTTCTTCATGGACCATTCTTTTTTATACCCGACTACATCTCTCATTAAAATTTCATAAAAAATTTTCATTATCTTCTGATATTACTATCTGGGTTCAAGTGTATAGTTTTTTGAGTCAAACTCATTGACCCATCTTTCATCCATGAATTTGACATGCATAAATTTCTTATCATGTCACAAAAATCATTGATGTGTCAAAAATTACTTGCAAGAGTGTAGGTGACACATGGTTCAAATCCAATTCATACAATTGGGAGTACCCGGGAAAGTGAGTAGACTCTAAATATCAATATTTTGGCCACAAATATAACAAGGACAAAGCATGATGAGGAATGGAGATAGAAAAGAAGAAATTAGCCACGCATGTAGTGAACATGGAAAAGGGTATAGTAGAGCCTACTCATCTTTCCCAGGTATTCCCAATTATTTCAAGCGGAGAAGAAGTAATGAGAGGATTAGTTTGTGTCAGCTGCTTGTTTAGGAAGAGAGACAGTGTTTCAGTTATTGTATTGGTATGGATCGGTTATGCAATATTGTTGGTTGCTAACCTAGTGATGATTTCAAGATTTTGATGTGTGTCCTCAACTTGACTAGTTCATGATTTGCATGTTGGCAAGTTACTTTTCTCTAATGCTAGTGGTTGTTGATTAGTGTTCCTGATAAATAGTGTAGAGATGAGTTTGAATTATGAGATAGATTTTTTCTAGTTGATGTTGTGACATTTCATGTTGCTTGTTGATATTTCTAGATTGTGTCCTATTTTTGTTGTTCGATCACATTGGGTTATGTGATCAAATTTGGAGAATTTCATGTGGTGTGTTGTTTTTCTTAATTGTTCTTGGCCGACTTGGTGACGTAACGTGTTGCAAAGGATCATGACATGATTTATGTATCTAGAACATATTCAAGGGTGTTGTTTTTTACCATTTCTATGTTGTAGCTGACATTTAATGGATCACATTATGTATTGAGTTGTAATGATTTAATATTTCGTAATTAGATCCCTGATTGACCTAATTGAAATAAGGTTGATGTAATGTATAAAAGATGTATTCATTTTTTAATATGAAGGGGAGGAAGAGTGAATGAAAAGAGGTATGCGTGGAATCTACAATTGAGGCAGAATTGATGTGCTTCATTGGAATTGTATTGATATAATTAGAGATACTTTTAATTAGTTCGTGAGATACGGATTTTTGTCCATTATGAATTGTAATCAAAGATTGTTGTAAGGTAGTGAGCCTTCTTGGGGTTGAAGCCCTTATATTTGAGAAGTGAGCTCTAGGCAATGTGCTTGAATGCATGTGAGTTACCCTTTGCAATACTCCTAATAGGGTATAGTCCTTCTAATAAAGTACACTCATCTTTTGGGTTTGATCCCCATCGTGGTTTTTTCCTTAACCAGGTTTCCATGTCAAAAATCTTGGTGTTATGTGTTGCTTACTATATTATGATCTTGTATTCATGAGATTAAGCTCATAAGATAGCTAATATTTTTGAAGCTTTCGGACAATTGATTCACCCCCCTCTCAGTTGTGGGAGCTTCCTTAAGTACAACAATTGGTATCAGAGATAATTCATCTTTTTGAAGCTTTACCGCTTGAGGAGATCCTAATGGAAGCCTTTAAGAAGGATAGTCTAAGATTTGAAGGTACAAACTGTATTATATGAAAGGTCTGAATGATTACACACTTGAGATGCATTGGAGAATAATATTGGGATTTCACTAAGAAGTCTTACACCCCTCTTGTTGATCATTCTACTGTGACTCCTAAGGAGAAGATGATTTTTGAACATAACATGAGAGAAAAAGAAACCTTGTTGAGCACCTCATCAGATGCTAAGTACAATAATGTTATGGAATTAGAGACAATGAATGAGATATGTGTAAAATTAGAGACATTATATAAAGGAGATATATTTTTTAATCAAGACAAGCTACAAAGTTTGAAAGGGAAATATGAATCGTTGAAGATGATAAAATATTAAAACATTACTTCCTTTGTGAAAAAGGTGACTAAATTAGTTTGTGCAATCAGCTGTGTTGCACCAGTGGAACATTGGATGAGAATGAGATTATTTCTAAGATACTGAGATCTTTACCCCCTTCTTAAAATCACAATTTTTCTTCTATTAAATAAATTAGAATAGTGACAATTGTAACAAGAGGCACATTGATTGGTAAGTTGTCTGCTTTTTAAATGAGTGAATTTGGAGTAGTCTTCCTAAAGTTGAACCTACATTTCAAGCTACTATTTCTAAGGATAAGAAAATATATGACCGTGGAGAAAGATCATCTAACTATGTATCTAGGTATACTAAGGAAAAATAAAAAATTGAAGAAGAAGAAAGAAATCCTGAAGAGCTTTAAGCCTTAATTGAAAAGAGACTATGTAAGGGATTTGACCTAAGTATCAAGGAAAGATAAATTTGAAATTTTTTTCATGCAATAAGATTTATCATATTGCTTCAAGATGTCTAGATAAAAAATAAAAGTATAGACCTAAGAAATTCAAATCTAAATATTAGAAGAAGTGTTATTATGTTGTTAATGAAGGTGTAACTAATGATGAATTGAAAAGTAGTGAATATAAGATTGTGTTTATTGCTATCAAAGACAAAGATCCTAGTTTCTTGAATGAATAAAAATCATTGGTTTTGCATGTGGATAAGAAGGATGAATGGGTTATTTATAGAGGTTTTTCTCAACACATGATTAGTGACAAAAATAGAATTTGTGAAGCTGGAGAAATATGATGACCTAGTGTTGTCATATTTGGTGATGACACTCCTTGTATGATCACAGGTAGAGGTTCCATTATGCTTAATGGTAAGAATAATACTGATGATGTCTTATATGTTGAAGTTTTGAAGTACAATATTTTGAAGGTTCAACAACTAGATGATAAGGGTTAAAACTGACAAATCAAGGATGGAATGTGCAATATTATTGGAAGCTCTGGGATTGAGAGTGCATCAGGAAGAAATACTAAAGATAATGTATTTTATTTAAACAATTCGGAGAATAGATGCCTAATTTCTAAGGTTTATGATAGTTGGTTGTGGAACAAGAGATTTTTTCATGTGAACTTTGATAACATTATGAAGATAAGTACTACAAGAGTGGTTAGAGATATTCCTAAACTATTGAAGCCTACTAATGCGATGTGTAAGGAATGCCAATTGGGTAAGTTAAATAAATATACTTTTAAAAGAAAGAATTATTCTTTGCTTGGATTGTTAGATTTGGTGCATACTAACTTATGTGGTCTTGCAAGAGCTAGAAGCTATTATGGAGACCTGTATTTCATTTTGATCATTGATTAATATTATAGAATGATGTAGGTTACATTTCTTAAAGAGAAATTTGAAGCCTTTGACACATTCAAGATTTTCAAAGCTATGGTTGAGACTAAGATAGGTCTAAAATTGAAATGGTTTAGATTGGGCATAGGTGGAGAGTTTACATCTAATGAGGTTAAAAAAATTTGTGAAGAGCATGGAATAAAGATAAAAATGTTAGGTCCATGAACCCCGCAATAGAATGACATTATAGAGAGAATAAATAGAACTATTCTAGACACTGCAAGAACTATGATTATTTAAGGAGATGTACCACTGATCTATTAGAGAGAACCAGTTAGCATCGATATCTATACATTGAACCTAGTTCAAATCATGAAAGGCACTAGTAAGACATCTTATGAACTTTGGTATGGTCAAGTTCCTACAATGAAATACTTTAATATATTTGGAAGCAAATTCAATATCAGAAGAGATGAAGACTTAGGAAAATTTGCTCCTAAATGTGATGAAGGAATTTTTTCCTTGTTATTCTTAAAAAGGAAAAGCATACAAATTTTATAAAAAAGGTTGAAGAAGGTAATTGAAATTGAAAATGTCAAAGTGGATGAGAAATTTTCAGTAATAAATCAGATCTTTACATATATGAATCTGATGATGAAGAAGACAATTAGATTGTGCAAGCACAAAATTAGAATAGTTCGGCAGAACATAATGAAGAATTTACAAATGAGGAAGAAGTGGAAGCACAATATTCTACTACAACTTCTAATCCAGAGACTCTAAGGTATTTAAATTGAAATCATTCAGAAAATAGATTATTGGTGATAAGAATCATGGTGTTCCTATTAGAGGAAGAATTGCTAGAAATGAAATTTGTTTGATTTCTAAGATTGAACCTAAGGATGTTGATGAAGCATGCAAAGATGAAATTTGGATTAAAGAGATGGAATAAGAGTTGTAATTGATTGAGAAAAAAAGACATGGATTCTTGTTCCTAGACCTAAGGACAATAATGTGATCAATCTACTAAATAGGTATTTAGAAATAAATTGAATGAAGAAGGTGAAGTGGTTCACAACAAAGCCATACTTGTTTCCAAGGGATAATCACAAATGGAAGGTATTTATTTTGAGGAGACATTTTCTCCTATTTATAGAATTGAAGTTGTCATGATTTTTCTTGTATATGATACTTAAAAATATTTTAAGGTATATTAGATGGATATTAAGTCTGTATTCTTGAATGGAGAATTGGAAGAGGAAATCTGCATTGAGCATCTTGATGGTTTTACTTTGACTGATGAAGGTGACATGGTTTTCAGATTGAAGAAAGAATTATACGGGTTACAACAAGCACCTAGAGCCTGATACAAAAGGTTAGATAAATATTTATTAAGACTTGGTTTTAGTAAAGGTATTGTTGATATCAAATTATACTTCAAAGTTGATCATGATAATATTTTGATTATTGAATTCATTTTGGATGATATTATTTTTGGCGGAAATGACAAGTTGAGTAAGGAATTTTCTAATGAGATGCATAAAGATTTTGACATGTCCATGATAGGTGAGATGAATTTTTTTCTTAGTATACATATTACACAAACTGATAAAGGTATTTTCATATTTATTCTTTCAAGAAAAAATTTCATGGATGATGCAAAACTTGTTGGTACCCCTATGATTAGTGGTTGCAAATTTACAAAAGATGGTGATTCACCTAAATAAAATTAGACAATATACATATCAATTATCAAACGTTATACTAGATACTTGATACAAACTAGACTAGATATTATGAATGTTGTTTGCATTGTTGTAAGATTCAAAGCATAATCGAAGGAACTGCATGTTGTTGTTGTTAAAAGGATATTTAGATACTTGAAATAGAAAGTTGATTATGGGTTATGGTATGGTAAGGATAATGAGTTTGCATTGAGTGCATTTACTTATGTGGATTGGGTAGGTAATATGGATGACAAATAAAGAACATGTGGTGGAGCGTTCTTTTTGGGTAAGAGATTAGTCTCTTGGGCAAGTAATAAACAAAATTATATATCACAATCTACTATTGAAGTTAAACATGTTTTTTTTTTTCTATTAATTGTACACAAGTGATTTGGATGAAGAAAATATTGAAATATATTAGAGTATGTATTGATGAGCCTATATATGTGTTGTTATTGTGCATATATGTGCTACCATTGATGTTTTGTCATTTATGTCAACATATTCCTACTTTTGGTGACAATGTTCATGGTATGTTCAATGGAGATATATGTTCCGTGTATAATTACTACATTGAAGATCAAATGTTGTGAAGGTACTGATGATTTTATTGATGTTAGTAGTTCATCTATTTTAAATTATAGAGGATCGCTTTATGATTTGAGTGAGCTATGAAGGATTTATTAGAGACTAGTATTTTTTACATAGTCAAGGATGGAGGATCCAATGAAGGATTGTCCAAACTTGTAGCAAATAACCACAACAGTGGAAAAAACTAGATACACAGAAATATAATCAACATCTAGCTCATATATTATCTCAAAATATCAATTAAATTCAACATGTCAGGTTGTAAGGCCTTCCCGGTTATGGCCAATTACAAAGATAGATTTAAGATCTAATTCAGATCTTCTACAATACATACACTCATGATCCTGATTCTCAGATCCAACACTCGACCTGCCCTCCTAAATCTGATCTCCCAATCTAATCCCTAAGCTAAGAACAAGATACAACTTAAATACAAAAGGAAACCAATAGGTCAGCCTACAAAAATAATCATTAGAGAAACCCCAGACCCAGATTTAGGTCCACACAAACCCCAATGAGAGATCTACCATAAATACCACAATCAAAATTAAATGTACAAGTCGGCCACCACATCCAACTTCCAAATAAACAACTTGGGCAGACGATGACCAAGAAAAATAGTAACTTGGGCCAAGCATCACCAAGCAATAGAAGAAAAACCAAAGCGTCATAAAATGAACCCAGAACAAGCATGCCTAAGTGACAGAAACCCAAGCAACAGAAAACCAAGCATGCCTGAGTGACAGTACCCAAGCAACAGAGACACAAAGTGTTTCATCGAGAAGTCTCCAAACAAGCAAAAGAAAACATATTTTTGGTTGAGTAGGATTTCCAAGGATCCTAGGATGCTCCTGCATCAGACACCCCAGGTAAAGAAGATGTTCCCAAAAAGTAATCATGAACATCTGAAGGGAATCAGAATAGATATTCCATACTTTTTCTTAACTAGTATCTCCTCTTTCCCCTCATTCCATGTTGTCTTGACTCGGTCCATTATCTCATTCAACAAATTCATCACTCCTACACTTTCCTCATATCTTTTGCATGCAATTGACAGTAGTTGACATCGATCATCCTTGGTACCTTTGATGCTATTAGTGTTTTTCTGAACCACCTTCTCATCTGACTGACCGATCAAATTATCATCAGCATCCCTCTATGTCACTAGTGTCAACATCTGTTGTACTATCCTAGCCAAAAGTGTCATATGTTTCTTAATCTTTGTAAGTTCCTTAGAGGTTTCATTCTCTCCTCTCTTTATATCCTCCTTCCTTTTACCCATAGGCTCATCAATTCTCTTTTCCTCATGTTTTTCACTAGTACCCAGGCAACATCTGATAAATCCACATTCCTTTGTCCCTACTTCCAGCAAAGGTAGAAGTTTATGCTTGGATTCACCTTGCCTTACAACATAGGTATTTTCACGGCCATCAAATATAACATATCTGTCATACTGCTAAGGTCTACCGAGAAACATGTGACAAGCATCCATAGGTAACACATCACATAATATCTTATCATAATAAGATCCAATCTTAAAATTAACAAGGCATTGCTCCTCAACCCTAACCTTAGACACATCTTTTATCCAACTAATCTGATAAGGATTAGGATGTTTTCTTCTTCCCAAATTTAACTTACTAACCATCTCTTTGAAACAAATTTCTCAGAACTGCCACCATCAATTATGACATTACATAACTTATCCTTGCACTTACATCTAGTTCGGAATATATTCCTTCTCTATACTGGTTCATTAATGCATGCAGTCATCCTTCTAGTGATCATAACTTCATCTTCTTCTGCAAAATTTACTAAATTTTCCTCGGTTGTTAGGGTGAACTTTTGTGGATATGACTAGGACCTATTCCCCTTTTTCAACACACTAAAAACAAGTACCAATGAAATCACTTCTTCCTCTCCTTCCATACCCATGATTCTAATCCTTAGTGACTTGACCACTGCTAGATCCTACCTCGGTCTTCTTAGGATTATCCACCACCTTACTTTCAGCAGCTCTATCATCAGTCTTACCACCTCAGTTTATGTTATTTTGTCTTCTTTCAAACTTGTTTTTTAGCTTCTCCTCAATATTCAATGCCATATGATAAGCATCTCCTATGGTTGTCATCCAAACAGTAAGTAACTCTTCATGGATAGTAGGTCTTAGGCCATAGATATACCTAGAAACATTCTCCTTGTCAGCTTCTGAATGTCCAGTCCTAATCAAAATCCTATAAAAATCCTCGGTATACTCCTACACTGATTTGTTTGTCTGCCTTAAACCTTGCATCTTCTTGAACATCTCCAATTCATAATCCACTAGAATGAATTTCTTTGTTAACTTTTCAACTATTATGTTCCATCTGATGATCTTGTCTTTACCTCTCCAATTTATTTCCAATTGAACTTCTCTCCACCATGTTTTTGCATGACCTTTAATTTTTGTCTTTGCAAACCCAACTTTATCAGGATCTTCAATTTCTTCATACTCAAAGTATTCAACCATCTCATTAATCCAATTGATCAACTCTTCTGGCCTAAGGCTTCCAGCAAATGTAGAAACTTCAGTCTTAGGTCTTTTCCCAATTTCAGACATGACTCTCAGAAATCTAGCCTCCTTGGGATCTCTGATATCTTCTATAGATTCTTCAAAATGATATTCTTCATCAGACTCTTCACCATTAACTCGGTATTCTTTGGGTGCATTGTTTCTTTGCAACTCCTCTCGTAGATCTTGCACCTGCTTCTGCAAAGCTCAAAAATCTTCAAGACTGAATTCCTCCTTAGGTTATTCCTCTGTGATCTCACAAATTTTCTTTGGAGGCATCCTTGCTCCACAAATATCCAACAATTGGAAACCTAACTCCTTCTTTAGTGATTGAAACTCATCTCTGATACCACCTGACACAATCAAGGATGGAGGATCCAATGAAGGATTTTCCAAACTTTCAGCAAATAACCACAATAGAGGAAACAACCAAATACATAGAAATATAATCAACATCCAGCTCATATATTATCTCAAAATATCAATTACATTCAAAATGTCGGGTTGTAAGGCCTTCCTGGTTATGGCCAATTAAAAAGATAGATTTAATATCTAATACAGATCTTTTGCAATACACACACTCATGATCTAGATTCTCAGATCCAACACTCGATCTGCCCTCCTAAATCTGATCTCCCAATTTGATCCATAAGCTAAGAACAAGATACAACTTAAATACAAAAGGAAACCAATATGTCGGCATAAAAAAACAATCATTGGAGAAGCCCCAGACCCAGATTTGGGTCCACACAAACCCCAATGAGAGATCCACCATAAATGTTGCAATACAAATTAAATGTAGAAGTCACCCACCACATCCAAATTCCAAATAAACAACTTAGGCAGAGGATGACTGAGCAACAGAGTAACTTGGGCCACACATCACCGAGCAATAGAAGACAAACCTGAGTGTCATAAAATGAACTGGAACAAGCATGCCCAAGTGACAGAAACCCAAGCAATAGAAAATCAAGCATGCCCGAGTGACAGAACTCGAGCAATAGAAAACCAAGAATGCCTGAGTAACAAAACCTGAGCAACTAAAAACCAAGCATGCCCAAGTGACAGAACCCAAGCAATAGAGAAACAAAGTATTTCATTGAGAAGTATCCAAACAAGAAAAAGAAAACATATTTTTGGTTGATCAGGATTGCAAAGGATCGTAGGATGCTCCTGCATCAATTTTGGTTGTTCAGGAAGAGACAATATTTCAGTTATTGGATCGGTGTGGATTGGTTATGCAATATTCTTGGTTTCTAACCTCGTGGTGAGTTGAGGACTTGGATGTGTATCCTCAACTTGAGTAGTTTATGATTTGGATGTTAACAAGTTCTTTTTCTTTAATGATGGTAGTTGCTAATTAGTGCTCCAAATGAATAGTGCAGAGATGAGTTTAAATTCTGAGATAGAATTGTTCATATTGATGTCATGGAATTTAATGTTTCTTGTTGTTGTTTCTAGATTGTTTCCTATTTTTATTTCAAGATCACATTGGGTTATGTGATTGGATTTGTATAACTTCATTTGGTGTTTTTCTATTATTAATTATTCTTGGCCGACTTGGTGGCATAGCGTGTTGCGAAGGATCACAACATGATTTATGGATCTGGAATGTGTTCGAGCATGTTTTTATTGATCATTTCTATGTCTTATCTGACATTCAATGGATAACATTGTGTATTTATTTTCAATGATTTATTATTTTGTAATTAGGTCCCTAGCCGAATTCGTTGAAATAAAGTTGATGCAATGTATAAAAGATGTATTCATTTGTGAATGCGAAGGGGATGAAGAGTGAATAAAAAGAGGTATGAGTTGAATCTGCAATTGAAGAAGAGAATTAATGCACTTCGTTGGAACTATATTGGCATAATCAGAGATGCTTTCAGTCAGTTTGTGAGATGTGGACTATTGTCCATTACGAATTGTAATCAAAGATTGTTGTAAGGTAGTGAGCCTTCTTGGGGTTGAAGCCCTTGTCGTATTTGAGCAGTGAGCTCTAGGTAGTGTGCTTAAATACATGTGAATTCTCCTTTATAATAAACCTAATAGGGTATAGTTCTTCTAACAGAGTACATTCATCTCATGGGTTTTATCCCCACCGTGGTTTTTCCATTAACCGAGATTTTACTTAAAAGACTATTGGTGTTATATGTTGCGTACTTTGTTATGATCTTTCATTCATGTTTATCGTTCAGATTTGAGATTAAGCTCATAAGTTGGTTAATGTTTTTAAAGTTTTGGACACAACTAATTACCCCCCCCCCACTTAGTTGTGGGTGTTTCCTAAAAGTCTAATAATCAATTCACGACCATAAAACTAGTGAATGTCATGATTTAAAGTGTAAAATTTAACACCTTTTTTTTATTATAGAAACATTAAAATAAAAAGAAAGAATGAATTACACCTTTTTCATATTCATTCTGAATAACATACATGTTCCTATAAAGTTTCTCCACCCTATGTGACATTGCTAGCACTGGGTGCCAACAAGAAGTTGAGTCCACTTTTTGGCCAAAAAGTGGAACTCTTTTCCCTATTTTTCAAACTTCCTCCCAATTGATCAAAAAATTTGAAGCACTTAAAGATTGAATCTTAAGAAAAGTCAGTAAAATGAAATGTAGTACTCAAAGTCTAGTTTCCCAATATGTAATTTATATTAATACCCAGATAATAAAAATTGAATTTCACTAGGTATTACAAAAAATAACTATTTAAAAATCACCTTTTTGGGACCTTCCATGCATGTGTACGACAACCATAATTTGACCTAAATGAAAGTATTTTTTTTTAATCCATTTGGAATATCACTTTTAAGACACTCAAGATTGATGAGCATATTTGTTTGTAATTTTTTACTGAATATATTTTTTCTACTATTTTTTTTATTAGGCATAATTTTTATTTTGAAAACCCCTTGTGTACGACAAGCATAAGTTAACCTAAACTCATCACTTTTGAGTTTTTCTATTTTTCAAAGTGAATAGTTATCTGTAGTTTGATGTCATATAATTGATTTTTTTTTAAAATATGAAAATAAATTAATGAACTATAAAAAATAAGGAAACCTGTTATTTCACGCTTATTGAGCTGTTTTATTAGAAATTATTTAAAAATAAAAAAAATTACTCCAATTTAAAACTAAACTATGTATTTATAAAAGATGTAATTGATGACATGTAACTGGTTGAATGTTTGAAGATGTTAAGTTGATCACCAAAATGCAGAAGGATAATGCAAGACATTAAAGAAGTTAATGGATTGTATTGTCATTAATGTCAACTTGATATAATCTAATTGGTTATAATCAAAGTGTCAAAGACTTCAGAGAATCAGAGAGATAAAGATTATGCTTTCAATGATGTATAAAAGACAAGCATTCACTATGTGACTTCAAACACCGACGGCTAGTGGAACCTGACAGACAGAGGTCACTGAAAGTCAAGTCATAGTGATGCCTGAGAAAGAACACTGATGAGCATTACCGACGAGCAAAATCACAAGAATAACTGACGGATAGAATCATAGTGTAAACTAATGGAGAAGCCTGAGGAGAACTAGAGTGTTGACCGAAGCTATCAAAGAGTTAAAACACCGAAATTAACTTGAGTTCAGAAATTACAAAATATCTAACTGGCAGAGATAAATATGGACTTAACTGGTAGTTATCATTGTTCTCATCAACAAGATAAAGCCAGGGATAAGTAAAGGATTTAAAGCTATTTTGTCTAGTTGGCAAGAAGATCTCTGCGAGATAAAACAAGATTTTTTCTTTAAAACTAATTTTCTAAGATTGCGGATCACACCAAGATCAATAAAATCAAGAACCTAACAATGGTGATATTTTGTCTATAAAGAGAAAACCTAATTCATTACAAAAGAGAGAGGGTGAATGAATGAAAAAGAGGGTGCTACAGAGAAACTGATGAAGAGAAACTTCATACAGTCCTGATTAATCAAGCTGAGGAAAGAGCTAAATTTTTCTGCGGACACCGAGCAAAAGAGCACAACATCACCGACTAGAAAAAAGTGGAGCAAAGGTATTAAAAGAGATATAATGCTCAGATTAGTTTTATGAGATTACAATAGATCTGAAAATCTGCAAGTATAAGTTGTATATATGAACAGATCATACTGTTTCAATTTAACCATTGATTCAGAAAGTCTCTTAACCAAGCGGGATTTAAAGATCCTTTCTATATTGAGATACATCCCAAGGAGTATCAAAGAGTTTGATCATGAAGATAACATGAGATGCTAGATACCTATTGATAGGCCAAGTGAATGTTTGATCAAGGAAGGTAGCATAAAGATGCCCTATATCAAGTGACAGACTAAACTTTTAAATCCCATCACTATAAGAGGGCTCACTGCCAGAAGCCTCACTACCAATACATAGGGGCTCAACATCAAGGACCTTTGTGACATTAAGAAAAAAGATGGCAAATCCTTTGTTAAATTCTTACAAAGATGGAGGAACACTACAAACAAAATAACGTATGATGTGCCTTAACAAGACCTAATAGTCATGTTCATTGACAATCTGATCCTAGATATGTGATTCACAACAGAGTTGCAGCTCGCTCCAAATTTCAAGCAACTCATAGAACTAAATGCATATTAATGTCAAATTTGATAAAACAAGGAATTTATGATGAGAAAGATCAGTCACAAAATAGAGTTTCAATGGCTGCAAGAATAGTCGTAGAAAAAAGTTTCAATGGCTATAAGGATAGTCAATGAAAATAGTTTTGGATAGTCTGTGAGGGGGGGTTCATTTTTGCATGAATTATAGACAATTTTGGAGCAGTTTCAGGAGTATTTCTACTTTAGTTTTGGAGCCCATGTGATGCATGCATGCATAAGGATAGTTTTGGGGCCTTTATAATACATAATGCCAATTTAGGCACTACTTTAGGTACCTATTTAGGCTCTAAATTATGTGCTAAATTAGGCGCTAATTTAGGTTTTAAAGTAGATACTAATTTAGGTGCTAAAATAGGCACTAAGTTAGGTGTTACTAAAATAGGCGCTAATTTAGGCACTAATTCAAGTGCTAAATTGGGTGCTAGTTTAGGCACTAAAATAGATGCTAAATTAGACACTATTAATTTAGGCGCTAATATAGGAGCTAACCTAGATGCTAAAATAGGCACTAAGTTAGGTGCTACTAAATAAACCCTAATTTAGGCACTAATTTAGGTGCTAAATTGGGCGTTAATTTAGAAACTAAATTAAATGCTAAATTAGACAATACTAATTTAGGATCTAACTTAGGCATTGATTTAGGTGCTAAATTAGGCATTAATCATGCACTAAATTAGGCGCTAAATAACACCTGATTTTGTTCCTACTTTCTTTTCCAACGCAAACAATGCCAAAAATAGTGCCATCCTAAAAAATAGCACCGACTTTTCAAAAAATTGGACAAAAATACATTGAAAAAGTGGGTGGAAGCAAAAAAAGAGAGCAAAAAAGGGAGCTAATTGTCTATTTTTTTATAGTGATATTTTTATTTGATATCTATATGTGGGATGTGTTCCAATGATATCTAATAGGACAAATATTTGTTGGTGTATGTGGTAAGAGCCTCCACATTTTGTGGTACGCTGCACATACCTCAACTCCAAATATATGTACTATAGATGGAGGTTGACATTAGTTCCTTGTCTTTTGAAAGATCATTGATTGTGGATTTTCATATTTCCTGAGGAATTATGGGATGTCTTGGTACTAGAAAAACAATGAAGGAATATTACATTTTCTTTGTTTGTTTCTTGTGGGATAGTTTTCTGATGAAGCCAAAGGACAAATAATATGGGTTTCTGTGATAAGAGCCTTCACAATTCATTGTGATTTTATGTACATACCTCAACTCCAAATATTTGTACCCTAGATGGAGGTTGGGAAGATTATTCCTTATCATTTTTACACAGCTAATATTTAGGTCATCACGGTTTCTCATACCTTGGCGCTTGTATCAAATTGCAATATTGAATCTAATAAAATTAGTTTTCATATCACCATGGCCACCTAAGTACTACTAGTGGTTGTACTTGATTAAGAATTTGAGGAAGAATCGACATTTGTATTATCATGGTTAATCATACCAATGGTGGTTGCATCTACTTGATCCCACATTACAAAATCTCGGTAATGAAATAAATCGTGAAAAAATAAAATGAACGCAAGAATGAAAATCACAACATACATATCATAAATGATCGAGTATCATGAACACTAGCACACAAATGTTCCCGCATAACATATTAGTTGTATTTACCATTAGTAGCATCAATAACTCATTTCATAAAATCATGACATCACATTTAACATCATAATGCATACATAAACATAATACATACCATCCATTACATATAGGTTCAGTTTGCATTTTCATAATCATATAATATGCATTTACATCACATCAGCATTTAAATAAGGAAAAGAGAAGATTTGCATCATCATATAGTATCAAAATAAAATATATCCATCACATGTATGCATCATTAGTTTCACATGTATTCAAAATAAACCATCATGAAAAACATCATAGATTCATATGAATGAATGAATGAATGAAGAATTTTAATGACGTTAGCGAGACCATCGGTCTAAGGGACCACAAAACACATCATAAAACTAACTCCATAGAATTTTTTGTATCCGATCTTCTGTTGTAAATCTTGACAATCAAGCTAGCTATCTGCTTGATCTTATCCTCCTCAAATAAACTATGCATGCTTCCATCAATCAGGATGTCCCCATATTGAGCCAAAATGTTAGCATAAGTCGTGCACTCAAACAGAAAGTGTCATTTAGTCTCAATCGCACCTTTTTCACAAAATATGCAAATCCTCTCCCCCCACTCCTCTTTGGGCCTTTTCCATCTACTTGTCTCGCACCTAAGATGATGTGAGCCCATCCTCAGCTATGCGATCAACACTCTAGTTTTACCCTTAATAGCAGCCCCATGGTAAGCTTTATCCCCATGCTCACAGGAAGGGTTGAACACTTCTATATAATGCGTCTTTTTCTGACCCATGTTAATAGACCACATGGAAGTCTGAAATTTGCCCATGACAAACTTCTTTATTTCTATATTGGTATTGGGACACTCATGTAGAAAGATGTTCCATTTACTCAGCCATTTTATGTTTTGTTGCATCCAAGTTTTCTTCCTACGAGCTAAACCTTCTTCCATCGCAATTTTGGGCCAGCATTTGTTATCCATGTTTTCAAGCTTCTTTAAATAACTTATTAACCGAGTTATCGCAGCTACTTCCAGCTGGAAAGTGTCGGCTTTCACTAGAAGAATTTCATACGACACTAAGGCTTTGATCTTGATATTGCTAGTGATTAAGTGTTTCTGAGAATCCTCTCTAACTGTTTCCATGCACACTTGGTCATGCTGCCCCCCCAAACCTCATAGCCATAAAGAACAACCGGTGTGACCAGCAAACCGAAAAGAGTTTTCTTAGTTTTCCAGTCCCAGAGTTCTACATTTCTGCACCTGTTCTAAAGCAGATAGAGTACTTTCCAACCACCTTGTATCCTTTTTGTTCTATAAGTCTCCTAGCTAAGCCTATAATGAAATTCAATCCCCAAATATTTGTATTCTTTCATGATCTCTAACGAGCTGCTTTCGAAAAGAAATACAATATGTTTCTCCTTTCTTTTCAAAGAAAAAATCATGATTTTAGTCTTAGTAATGTTCACCTGCATCCCAACTTCCTGACAGAAACATTCCAGAGCCACTAAATGTTCTCTTAATCCTTGGGCCATTTTTAATATTAAGGTAAGGTCGTCAACGTATAAAAGAAGCTTCACCACATACCCCGCCAAATGGACCCTCTCGTCATCAGTTTTGTCTAACCGAGCTTCAAGTTTATCAATATATAAACCAAACAAGGTGGGGGATAATGTGCATCCTTGTTTCACCCCTATGTCACTACCGAAGCACTCCAACATACCATCTTTAGTTCTGATTTTGGCTTTGACTCTCTCATAAAGTCTGTGCACTGCTGCTCTATAACCATCCGGGATGCCTAATTCTTCCATTCTGTTCCATAGCTTATCTCTAGGTATTGTATCAAAGGCTTTCCTAAAGTCCACAAAATAGAAATAAGCTTCTCCCCCTGTTTGTCCCATACTTTCTCAATCAAGTTCCTGAGAGTGACGCAATGATCGATAGTAGAGTGTTTAGGTTTGAAACCTGCTTGCCCTTTTGCTCTTTTACCAGCTCCTTTAGCCCAACTGTTGATTTTGCATTCTATCATGCTCCCAAAAAGCTTCCCAAAAAGAGGGTTGACCATAATACTATGATAATTAGATGGATTATTAATGTCCCCACTCTTAAATAAAGGGATAACCACACTAGTAGTCCAGCCAATTGGGAAACCATCCTGTAGGACCTTGTTAAAGACCCCCTTTATGTGAGGGGTGAGGAGATCAACTCCCAACTTTAGAAATTTAGCTTGGAGCCCAGTTATGTCACTTGCCTTACCATTTGCCAGCTTCTTTATTCCTTGTTTTATATCGTCTACTGTGAAGAGATCTAAAGAAGTGTTCACAATAGGAGGGGAGATCTTCTCATGTATTCGCTCATAAAGTGACTTTGCATACTCTAACCATTGGGTATCTGTGATACTATTTTCAGATTGTTTCTTTTTCTGTCGTAATTCTTTCCAGAAGTCTTTGGGATTGTGTTTTCTCAAAGATATTAACTCCCTTTGTCTCACCTTTACATACTCCTCTTTTTTAGTGTGGATCAATTTTATATATTGCTTCTTGGCATCTATGCTCATATCTTTCCTTTTTATGGATCTCTTGGCAGCCTTGCACTCTTTGTCATACCATGGGTTAATTGGAAAAGTATTATCTACCCCCTTCCTAGTACGAGATCTTTTACATGTCTTTAATGCCCTATATCAAGTGACAGACTAAAATTTTAAATCAAGTGTGTTTGTATACCTTTAACAAGGTTGGCTCTTCACCGAGATCACTTCAGAAGAGTCAAAATTTTGGGTTACCGGTCCCAAGTGGTTTTTCCCTTAACAAGGTTTTCACGTTAAAAATCCATGTGTCAATGTGTTTATGAGTCATTACTTTAGTGTTTTTCATTCCATGTAGCTTTACTTGGATTGATTGATATACTCTAGATAATTTATTGTCTTTCGGTAAATAAATAGACTGTTATTCGGTAAACATATAGTATAAGGTTTAACAAAGTATTCCAAGCAGTAGTTGTGAGCTAAAATTTTGACACACTTCTATGAGTCATTATATCCAAGATTGCTCAAGAATGAGGTCTCAAATGACAACTCATAGCTCTCTATTCATGGAGTGCAAGGGTTTATTATGGAGGCCCTCAGTTTAGAACTAGTTTGTGCCCATGCAAGTACACCATAAAATAAGAGATTTAAAGAGGAAAATAAAGATTGCTAGTATCCATGATCATCAAATATGCATGCACATGAAAATGGAAGCTATTTTATATGATAACAATGCATGAAAGAAAACTAATTTATGAAAGGAAATACACATGCAAGATTATTCTATGAAATGAAATATGAATCTAATCTAACATGCAAGTGCAAGATAATCTAAATAGATTGTTGTGGATGCATGAGATAAGAAGACAAGAAAAGAGAAGTTGCAATGTTCAAGCTCAAGTGCTCAAACTCTCCTCCAAAATCGCTCTCCAAACCTGCAGCATAACAATAACATAAAATCTACATCCTAAATGAGAAGGAGAGGGCTCCTTATAAAGGAAAGTGTCGAGAGGAATGCATCCTCAAGAGAAATGTGGGATAAATCCCTCAAAAGGCAAGTAAGAGGAAAAAACCCACCACTTAGAAATATGTGCATTCAAAGTGTAGAGAAAAAAGGAATTTTTATTTCTTTTTATTTGATTTATTTGCTTTTTCATCACAAAGAGAGATTTAGGTGAGGATTTTATTTATTTAATTAAAAGAGGGATTTTATTTTAATTAAATAAGATTATTTTATTTAATTAAAATGGATGTTTTCTTTTAATTAAATAAGATTATTTAATTTAATTAAAACATATGATTTCTTTTAATTAAATAAGATTATTTTATTTAATTAAAAGGGATGTTTTCTTTTAATTAAATAAGATTATTTTATTTAATTAAAAGGGATATTTTCTTTTAATTAAATAAGATTATGGATAAAATGATCAAACCTTAGGAAGTATTGAAATAATTGAATTAATTACGATTTTGTCAAGGAAATTGATTTGAATTGAAAATATTGCAAGGCATTGATTCAAGAAATTGATAAATTGATTCTGTCATTTGATAAATTGAAGAATGGGGGCCCATAGTCTAGGCGACCATTTTAGGGTGCATACATTTTCCCCTCTTTGATTAATGTGTGATCTTTATGGGAACACATGTAGTCAAAGAATGTAGTTGAAGTGTGAGATAGATTTGGGATCACAAAACAACCCAGACGTGTGATCGACAGATGGGAACACATTAGGACAAAGATAAGTTGTTTGAAAAAGACAAAGTCAACACCCCTGTAAATACGTAATTGACATGTCCAAGATAAGAATCTCAAGCAAGGTTGCCCCAAGTAGAGCAATTGATAGGATTGATAAAGCTGAATCAAAGATTGAAGTTTGATAGGTACTGCCCCTCGTGATCAAAATCAAAAAGAGATAGATGAGAAACAACAAATTGATAAATTTGATCAAATCAAACTAAAGATAAGGTTCTTGATGTAAGCTGAAAGATATAAGGATCACAGAACCAAGGTATATCATCAAGAATGAAAGATTATGCTCCAAGGTTGAATTAGAAGAAAAGAAGTGGGGTGAAAGCAAATGGAAGATAGAAGTTTGGAAGAGGTGGAAAGAAATGGAGAGAAGAAAGTGAATTGGCCTTAAGAGAGAGAATGCCCCAAAATCAATCAACTGTTTAAGATAGAAAATTTTGATTGATATCATGAAAGAAGATAAGGAAATAAAGATCAAAACATGACCACAATTGATTAAAAGTCCACAAGAAAGATGAAGGAAAACCCTCTCGAACTCATAATGCAGCCTAAAAATGCAAATTAACATGAAGTCTAACAATGCAAGATATATGAAAATGAAAAGGTGTACTAGAAATAGAGAAACTATAACATAGGATTTTGTGTTCATCATTCATTAGAGAATGTTAAGGAACTTATTTTCATCATTGGGCCATTATTAATGGACATCAGAAATTCACACAATCATCACTAGTCACAAGCGTAACTATGAAGATATGAACGTGATTTATTTCAGATTGGAATGTGGAAATATTATAACATAAGCATCAAAGACATAAAGGTCAAGATGACTTTGATGTTAGCTTACCCAAGTTAATATAGAAAAACCACGCTCGCATCAAGGCATAGATATCGGGATGACCATAGGAACGGTTGTGCAAAGACAATCAAGGATGATGCCTCAAATATCCTAAGTGTTTCAAGGGGACAACAAGAGTCACTCTAGAGGTTCAAGACCACACCCACAAGTAGAAAGCAAATAAAAACATTCCCCAAGTCCTCTAGCTATGCATACCGGAGAGACTTATTAGACAAGTACACTCAGCGAAAATCAATAACAGTCAACACACAAAGAAAAGATCATGACATAGCTCAAGCATTAAGTGTTGTGTTTAAATATTTAAGTGTGTTAACTGATACTGGGTTCCGAGGATAAGGATCAAATGCTTGCAAGTAGGTAAGATCACCTGACAAAACTGGGTAAGACCAAACCAATAAGTGTTGAAAAACACTCGATGCTAGGGGTTGAGTTGAAAAACACAGTTGGGGTGGTGTTGAAAAACACCGTTTGTGATGTATCCTAAAGACTAACACATCCAAGAGACCAAAGCTAACACAATTATGCCCCCTAGACAAAGACAAAGACAAATTCCAAACTAAGGCAATAAGAACAAGGCATGATGGAGAAATGCTAAGTGTCGAGGACATGCGCTAATAAATAGGGGTGCAAAGGCCTCAAGTAGCACCCATTTCTAGGTTTTCACCACTTGGATTTTATGGCAATTTTTTCTACCAAGGCGCCTGTTTCCAGGTTTTCACCAAAGGACTTTTTCTTTTTTTTTTTGAATTTTTGAATTTTTTTGATTTTTTTGTGTATTTTTGGAATAAATAATTTATTTGGAGATACATCAAAGTCCCTTTTGCTAGTTTTTCACTAAGACGACCATTTTTTCAGGACATTTTCTAATTTTTAGAATTTTGACAATATATCATTTTTTAGGATTTTTTTAGGATCAATAAGTATGTACAAAGGGTGCCTCAGACAGAATGGGCATCATGGATAGAACTTCTTCAGGTGCAAGACATTGATAGGATTAGGGAGCTGCTCTCCCTCTACTGTAGATAGTAAATAAGCACCTGACCAAAAAGATGTTGTAATGATGTAAGGTCCAAGCTAATTAGGTTCAAATTTTCCCTTTTGATCTCTATGTTGTTGATTCTTGGGATTTTCACTTAGGACAAGATCTCCCACTTGGAATTCTCTAGGGTGAACATTTTTGTTGAAGGCTTTGGACATACGATTCTGATAAACCCTCATAAGGTCAAATCGCGCTTGAAGTTTCTCATCTAGATGTTCTAACTCTTGAAGTCTCATGGCGTGGTAGTCGTCAGCTATAACTAGACCTTTGAGGGAAACTCTAAGTGAAGGAATCTCAACCTCCAAAGGTAACACTACTTCAACGCCATATGTAAGGGAAAAATGAGTAGCCCATGTAGGAGTATGAATACTCATTCTAGAGGCCCACAAAGCTGGATTTATCTATAAGTTCCAATCTCTACCACTCTTACAAACTGTTCTATGTAATATTGTAAGAATAGGTTTTTTTTATGCCTCTGCTTGACCATTTCCTTGTGGGAAGTAAATGTAGGACCAATGTTGTTTAATCTTGAATTTCTTGCAGAGTTGTTTAAGGTATTTTTTTTTAACTATCCTCCGTTGTTAGTGATAATCTCGGAAGGCACTCCATATCGAAAGATGATATGGTTCAGAATGAATAGAGAGATTGCTTTTCCGAGGCAACAAAAAGTGGGACAAATTCTACCTATTTAGTGAAGTAATCAGTAGTAGTGATAATAAACTTCTATCCACCTGATGATTTGGGATGAATCTGTCCAACAAGATCAAAGGCCTAGTGCTGAAATGGCCAATGAGATATAAAAGGAATGAGCTCCCTTCCTAGAGCATGTATCTGGTCACAAATTTTTTGACACTTTTCACATGACTTTGCAAAATCTATTGCATCAATCTGCATCGTAGGCCAATAGTACCCCGCCCTAAGAAACCTTCAGGCCATGGAAAGACCATTGGAATGTCCCTCATAGATGACCTCGTGGATGTCAACTAACGCTTAGTCAGATTCTTCCTTTTATAAGAATCTAAGAAGTGTTCCATCTAGACCCCTCCTATACAAATCACTAGAGATAAGGGAATGGAAAGAGGCATTTTAGGTGAGGTTTCTGCATTCAGATCGGTTAAAAGTTTCAGGTATACTACCATCATGAAGGTATGCATAAATGACACCATAATGGGATGAATCACAACTAACAAGGGTACAAATGACATGACTTTCTTGGGACTCATAGATAGGGTGATGTAGCTCTTCCACCAGGAATTCAAATCTTGATTCATGTTTCCCTAACTGAAGGAGTGAAATAAGTGTAGCCATAGCATCATCTACTTTGTTTTCTTCTCTAGGAATTTGTTGAAATGTGAAAAATGTGAAGCATCATTTCAAGGAATCAACCATTTTCTTGTAAGGTACCAGTTTCTCATTTTTTGTTTGATATTCATCATTGACCTGGCTGATTATCAACTGTGAATCCCCATAGATGTGTAACTCTACAATTCTCCATTTTATGGCCATCTTAACTCCATTTTTTAAAGCTTCATACTCAAAAATGTTGTTTGTACATGGGAACAATAACTTGTAAGACTTAGGAATCATGTACCCATGAGGAGAAAGAAACAACACACCAACTCTTGAACCATTTTCCATAAATGATCCATCAAAGAACATCTTCCATGTTCTTTCAGTCATATACATGAGGTGTTCATCTGGGAAGTCAACTTGAATAGGTGTATTATCTTGTATTGGGAAATCATCCATTTTATCTGTTATGGATTTTCCTTTGATTTCTTTACGCTCAATGTATTCTATGTCAATTTCTGAAAGGATCATCATCCATTTAGAAAGTCTACCTGTGAGGGTAGCCTTACCTAGTAAATACTTGAGTGGATCTATTTTTTCTATGAGGTGTATAGTGTGGGCAAGCATGTAATGTCACAACTTTTGCAAAGAAAACACAACTGCAAGGCAAGATTTACCAATGCTGGTGTAGTTAACCTCATATGAAACAAGAGTGCGGCTAATGTAGTATATTTCTAGGTTCTTGTTGAAAGGTTGAGCTCTATCTATCAATTGTAAAATGAATCTCCTTATAGATTGAAGATGTCCTTGAAGACTCCTCATTTGACTAATGTTTCTAGGAGATGGCATATCTATGATTTCTTGGAATTTTTTAGGGTCTACCTCTATTCCTCTTGCTAAAATGATGAATCCTAGTAGTTTTCCAAAGGTGACTCCAAATGCACACTTTTTAGGATTTAATCTTAGTTGAAATTGTTTCATGTGATATAGAATTGCTTCTAAATCATCTAAGTGTGCGTCTCTTTTCTTAGACTTGGCCAAGGTGTCATCCACATAATCTTCCATGTTTTTATGCATCATGTCATGAAAAATGGTTGTCATAGCTTGTTGATAGCTGGGTACTATATTTTTTAATCCAAAAGTCATAACATTCCAACAATAGGTACCCCATGCACAAGTGAACGTAGTCTTTTCTTGATCTTTAGGAGCTATCTTAATCTGATTGTATCCAGAAAAACCATCCATTAAGGAATAAATCTCATAACCCACAGTCATATCCACTATCATGTCTATATTGGGAAGTGGAAAGTAATCCTTTGGGCATGCTCTATTGACACCTCTACAATTTGTGCAAATTTGAATGGATATGTCATATTTGGAAACTGGTACAATTTTTGATATCCATTCAGCATAGTCAATAGCTCTTATGAATCCTACACCAAGGAGTTTCTCTAATTCTGCTTTGACTAGGAGAGCTATGTGAGGATGCATCTTTCTCAATTTCTATTTAACCAGTTTGACATTGAAGCTATGGAAAAGTGATGCATGATAAGATTAGTTTCCAACCCTGGCATATCTGACTAAGTCCATGCAAAGTTGATCATCTTTTCTATAAGAACTTAGTGTAAGATTCTTTTTATTTTGGTGACAAGGACTTATCCAAGTGTACTATCTATGGATCCTCATCTGCACCCAAATTGACTGCTTGTGTTGGTTCAATAAGCATTGAAGATCTATCTTTAAATTAGCTAGGGAGATGATCAAGTACCTCATCCTTAGGTGCCTCAGAGAGGTTTTCACCCTTGGATACATCATTTCTTTTTACTTTTTTTGGTTCTGACACCGCCACATAGTGGTTTTCGCCATAAAAAATCCTATTCTTTTAATTTTCTCTTCTTTTTATTTTGTGACTAAGGTACTTGATCCATGGCTCTATCATACTGGTAGCCGGTTCACTGGTGGAAGAGACTATGGGTTCAATGGCATTCAAGTAACAGGCTATCTTGTAATCATTTTGAAACTTTAAGAGCTCAGGTTCTTGATAGCGTTGGGACCAATCAATGAGGTTAGGATGAACAATAGGTAATTCGATGACTGGTTCAAGGTTGTAAATGTGAATTATATCATCTCTGGTGGCTGAAGAGTCAGAGTCCGTCAAGTATCCTTTTAAGCTACCCAAATCAGGATTTGTCCTAACAAGTGAAGAATCGTCCACTAAGGAAACATGTGGGTTCAAATCCTCTAATCCTACACGTGACTCATCGGCTACCTCGGGTTGAGAACTATAAGTGTGGATGACATCAACATCCATGTCAACTGTGGAAGGCTCTGAGAAGGCGTCCCATTCATACTCATATAAACTTGTTTCTGAACTTTGACTAGGATGTTTACACCATGAAGGTTTGGGACATCTTAATGTGGAAGTTCTATTGTCATCAAGGGTAAAATCTTCTCTTTCTATTAAATGAACAAGATTCTTTTGTTGACGTTCTCTGAAAGGATCTTCTACATCTGATTCATCTTGTTCTAAGGTTGCAACTGTCTCATGAGTGACTAGAATATCTGAATCTCCCCAAAGGAGATTAGTGAAGGGACCCAATATTCACACATTTCTTCCTCGTTTGTCAAATTAGGTATGTATTTTGGTTCATCTTCACTATCTGACCCATGAAGTAGAAGAGTAGTGTTCTTGTTGCAATTAGAAAATCCTAGGCCAACCATCTTCTTAGACTTGCATCCAAAAATATTATGATCCAGGGGTTCAGATCTGGCATCCAATCTGTGACTAAGAGGGCCATGTCCGGGATAACCCATCTATTTGACAAAAGTATACCCTGTTCCATAAGCCTTAGGAGAGGGAGAGAATTTCTCATTGTGCATGTATTTCTCTTCTCTATAAATGTAGTCTCTAACAATTGTCTCTTCTTTCTCATCTTGAATAGGCACTGAGGACTCTACAAACGTGCCAAATAAAGTCATAGTTGAAGACGAAGGTCTCATTTCTTGTGAAGTCTTTCCATAAGACCTAGGTGAAACTAGTAGTGTTGTGAGGGAGTTGAGTTGATACCCCCCATGCCAAGGTCTATTGACTTGAAATTTTATTTACATTCATCTAAGGTTGCATCGAAGTCTTCTTCTTCTCTATTGAGGGGAACATGAGCACTTGATGAAACTGAGCTAATAGATAAAGTATTATCCCAGGTATACAAATATCTATTCCATTGTAAGGGAACTTAACACACTGATGATAGGTAGATGGTACTACTTGCATATCATGAATCCATGGTCTACCGAGTAAGATATTGTATGCAAGGGGGCCAACATCAACTATTTGGAATAAAACATCTTTTTCAACAGGCCCAATCCTAACAGGAAGGAAGGCCAACCCCTTGGAACTTCTTTCCACCTCATCATAGGCTTTGATAGTGATCTTTTTTCTCATATCTATGACTTGTTCAGAATAACCCAACATCTTCAAAAGAATCAAAGAATAAATATTAAGCCCAACACCCCCATCTATCAACACACACCTAACACAAGTTTTGTGGATCATGACCTCAATATGAAGAGAAAGATTGTGTGGGTGTCTCAAAGATTTATCATCATCCTCTAAAAAATTAAGATAATGAGGGATAACAATATGGTTAAGCATGTTCTTGAATTGATCAACGTCTAAGTTTTTTGGGACGTTCACTGCGTGCAAAGCATCCTCAAGGACTTTCTTGTGTCTTAGGGACAACTCTAAGAACTCAAAGATCAAAATATGAGATGGGGTTCTTTGCAACTAATTGACAAGATTATAGCTTGACTTAGGATTGACTACTGGTTTTGAGGTGACATTACTGGATGCCACTTGCTCTGCTTTACTTGGTTGACTTGAACTGGGTCCTCTAATGACAAGGGGACCTTGACTTCATGTGACAACATTGAGAGTTTGAGATGACACTCTAGAGTTAGGACCCCTTAGCACCATGACAGGTTCTTCATCAAAGATAAGAGAAGATTCCATGTCTAGATCATAACCATAGGGATATTTATCCCTCATCATGTTAACATTCTCTTCTACAACTTCAAGCATGTTGACAACATTCTCTACATCTATGTAAGTGTAATTGACCTCAGCCTTGGAATTCTTAGGTTTAGAGGTTTCCCCCTTCTCATACTTGGGAAAAGTTTCTTTGAATGCCTTATGATTGGCGTTGGTGTTCAATCCATCTACCTTAAGTTTTCCATTCTCAATGAGATCTTGGATGATATGTTTGAGTTTCCAATAGTTTTCAATATTATGTCCAATGTCATTGTGAAACTTCCAAAAGGATTTCTCATCCCACCAATGTGGCTTAACATTAGGTATATAATGCTTTGCGGGATCTTGAGGATGCACAAGGTTATTGGCAATGAGATTTTTCAAGACATCCTCATATGAATCACCAAGTTTTGAAAACTAATGTCTCTCTTTCTTAGGCCTATCTTGGTATCTTGGTCTGTTATCTTGTTGATTAGATGCATTGAGTTTCATGGCTTGAACAACACTACAAAAGTGGAGAACAACTTGATCTTTGGGTTGGAAGGATTCCACAACTCCATCATTGACCACTTGTTTGTTCCTATTCCAATGTGATTTCTTTCCTTTATCCTTGTTAGGGTTGTTGTTATTTTGACCATTGTTGGTGTTTTTGTTTCTATGTTTGGTCAAAATTCCTTTTTCTTTCAAAATTTCTTCAATCCTACATGTGGTTTCAACCATGGTGTCAAAGGAATCAAAAACCATCTTCTTAACTTCATACCGCATTTTGGGAATCAAGTTGCTAACAAGGATGTCAATCTTCTCATTTTTAGGGATGGTCCTAGAGTAGCAAGAGCATTGTCATCTCCACCTTTGCAAGAAAGTGACAAAGGATTCCCCTTGATTTTTCTTTAAGTAGCATAAGTCCAACATGGTGATAGATCTTGAAAGGTTGTATGCAAATTTTTGGACAAATTTATGGATGAGCTCCTTGAAAGTCTTAATGAGGGGAGTTATGTTGGTGAACCATTCCATCGCTTGACCCTTAAGACTCCTTGGTAACAATCTCATGAGGTAAAATTCATATTTATGGAACTCAAAACTCATGGTATAGAATTGACGCACATGATCATTTGGATCTCCATTCCCATCATACTTGTCATATTGAGGGATCTCAACCTTTCTACGAAAGTCTTTCATGCTAACACTTTTGTCAAAAGGATTAGGACAAATTGAATCAAGTGAGAATGAACTCTTGGGTGCCAACATATTTTCCATCATACTCTTAATTTGTTTGATCTCTTCTTCTTGAGATGGACTTTGATTCTTAATCTTCTTGTCCACATCAAAGTTGTAGGGGAATTTAGCGCCCTTGTTGATTAAACTCTCTAGGAACTTGTCTTTGTTTTTCTCTAAGTATCTCTCCACATACTGATGGAAGAGTGGTTCTTGTCATATCTTCATGAAGTCTTGGGAGTTGAGGTCAAGGTTGTCTTGATTTCCTAAGAGGTGTTCATCTCCTATAGGGATAGGATATCGTGATGATGTTCTTGAATGTCTTCCACTTTGTGGAGTCTTAGGAGGGGTGGATGGAGGAGAGTTGTTTCCACCACCAACATGCATGTTGTTAAATTGACCATTAAGTTGTTGAGCCAAGAGTCTATCTTTCTCTTCCTGGAAGGATTTCCTTTCTATCCCCAACAAGGTTTGTCTTTCCAAATCTAGGAGTCTAAATTGCTCTTCCTTTTCAGCTTGTTTTTCTAGGAAGGCTTTCTTTTCACGCTCAATTTTCTTAAGTCTTTCACTCATGTATCTTGAAGATGTTTTGAGTGGTGAACTTGGTCTTGAATGTCTAAACAATTCATTGGTGTATGTTACATTCAGATGAGTGTCATAAGGTTCATCATCTTGGTTTTCATGTTGTGATTGTTTTTCTTGATAAGCTTGCCTCTTACCTCTTTTAGCCCTTTGGTGCATCCAGATATCTAGTTGAGATAAGGGGTGAGACTGGTCAATTTTCACGAGAGGCATTGCCAAAAAAAACGGTGTCTCTATATTTTTCAAATATGTCATCAAGGAATTTATCCATTTCTTTCCTCTCTCATCAAGTCATTGTGTAACTCATATCCATATCCAAGCGAGACGATGCTAAGGGTGTACTCAACTCACTAAGGTTACTCTTGGAATCAAACCAAACTTCTGAGTTGCTCATGGGTGATGATCAAATATGGTCTCTTTTCCCTTACATTTTTGGCGAGTTTGAACTAAGATTAATTGGTTAAAGACTACTTGAGGTCACTTTCCTTGATCTACTTGATATCTTGTTGTAACTAGCATGAAAGAAAAGGTACTAGGTGATAGGATGACCTTATGAAATGTTGGTACCAAACCAGGATACTAAAAGAACTCACTTGTCCAAAAGAGAGGTGATAGGATAGAATTTTACAAGTGGCATAAACCAACACTACCACAGAGGTGCCCACTCAACGGGTGAATACCATAACACATATGGATCAGGAGGATGATTTACCCAAGTTATATTGATTAAATATGAATTTGTATGGAAGTGAATGGACAAGAGATTAATTAAACTCTCCAAGTGTGTTATCAAAGGATCCAAAGGTCTATCTTCTCAACAAGGATGATTTCTAGCTCATCGAATCCAAGCAAGGTCACTCACGAAATCAAATATTACTAGTTCAAGAGGTCAAAATGCAAGGATCCAAAGTGAAAACAAACTTCTAATAGTAGGGTAAGTGACCTAATCTGACCTGGATCGACCGAGGAAGACTAGAAATAATAGGATAACAAATTGAGAAAGTTGATAGTTTAACACTTAAGAGTGAAAATTTTGAGTTGTTGATCGTTTTGACATTTTCTTTGATGTTTGGTGTATGTTTTGATGTTTCACTCACGCAAGACACATCAAGCAGACTAGTTTGTTTTAAAAAGAAAAGTCACACCACAACCTAGGTAAGACAGGGAAATATCTATTAAATTCCCACTTGAACCTAAGTTTAGCCATGCCTACTCATAGTAGACAACTTAGAATCTTGGAGGCACAGGCTCCTCCTTAAAGTGCACTCACTTCTTAGGCACACCAAGCTTTGAATCCCAAGGGTAATCACTTCCCAAGGGACCATTGTCTCTACTAAAAGCCATGAAAATGTGGGATGTCTTAGTCGGTCTCTAACCTTTCGTGCCAATAGATAGAGGGTTTTTTAATACTACAACAAAGTTCTTTAGTCAAGGCATTTGTTCAGGTGGTTATACTTGCGGAAGATTAGCTCCATTATGGAGGCCTCCCATCCTACAGAAGTTATGTTCTATAGGTTTTAACACACCAAAAGGGTACCGAGGGAGATCTTCTTCCTGGTATAACACAATCAACACCTATTCATTGTGAGATTAATCACAATGACATTTTTTATATACCGGTTCAGAGGGGCTTGGCTTTAGCCTGTTACCGGTTGGGCAATCCACTCTCACCGGCTCTGTTAAAGCTCTCGAGAGGTAACCAAACTAAAGGATTTGTATGGATTTCTCTTTCACCCAAGATCCATGAAGGCGAGAGGAGAGGATATGTCCATGTAATTCCTTGGGACTACAAAAACTTAGAAGACACTTCAAACACAATAAGAAAATGACAATAATGTTTCTGGATTTCTTATCATCCCAAAAGGGCGAGAGCATAGTTTCCTGACATTATTACCATCCCTAAACTTAGATAGAAGTTCATTTTAAAATCCTTTCATGTGCGCTCCTATTTTAATAAAAAAAAAAATGCAAGCACAATGTTTAGCATTCAATCGATCAAGGCAACCTGCAAGATGATTCGTTAGTAGTCTTTGTTTTAGTCTTCTTTGTCAACGTCCTGCAAACCACTGTGATGAAAAACTTACCTATTCATGTACATGCAACCCACTGTTATAAAAATCCATAAAAAAAAAAACACTTGTCAACCCCACATATTAGAAAATTGATTTAGTCAAAGATAATATATCATTTGATAATAAAAAAAACCTGTTGTCATAAAAATAAGGTTATGACCAATATGCACTAAATTGATCATAACTTTTTCAAATCCTAATGAAATTAATTAAAAATAATGGAAAATGAAATATAACTCAAATACCTTTTCAGAAATATAAATTTAGGATCTGTATCATGTCATATGTGCATGTACTAATAAAAGCATCATTCGGATTTCATAAAAATCAGATTCTGACTAGTCTGCACTAAAATGACTATAACTTTTGCAAATCCTGATAAAATTAATTCAAACCAATGGAAAATGAAAGCAAACTCAAATACCTTTCCATAAATATAAATTTCAGATCTATATCATGTCATATGTGCATGTACCAATAAAAATATCAGTCATATTTTTGGAAAACAACCCATATATTTATCACAAAACTCACAAAAATTAACCTTGTGGTCATGGGTTCGAGCCCCACAGTGGGCACCAAAAATGTGTGCTAAAATGTTGACACACTTATATGATTCATTATATCCAAGATTTCTCAAGAATGAGGTCTCAAATGGTGACTCATAGCTCTCTATTTATGGAGTGCAAGGGTTTATAATTGAGGCCCTCAATTTAGACCTAGTTTATGCCCATGCAAGTACACCATAAAATGAGAGATTCAAAGAGGAAAAGCAAGAGTGCTAGTCTGCATGATCATCAAATATGCATGAAAATGAAAATGGAAGCTATTCTATATTATAACAATGCATGAAAGAAAACTAATTTATGAAAGGAAATACGCATGCAAGATTATTCTATGAAATGAAATATGAATCTAATCTAACATGAAAGTGCAAGAGTAATCTAAATGGATTGCCATGGATGCATGAGAGAAGAAGACAAGAAAAGAGAATTTGCAATATTCAAGCTCAAGTGCTCAAACTCTCCTCCAAACCTGCTCTCCAAACTTGATGCATAATAATAACATAAAATATGGATCCTAAATGAGAAGGAGATGTCTCCTTATAAAGGAAAGTGTGGAGAGGAATGCATCCTCAAGAGCAATGTGGGATAAATCCCTAAAAAGGAAAGTAAGAAAAAAAAATCCCACCACTTAGAAATATGTGCACTCAAAGTGTAGAAAAAAAAGTAATTTTTATTTATTTTTATTTGATTTATTTGATTTATTTCCTTTTTTCATCACAAAGAGAGATTTAGGTGAGGATTTTATTTATTTAATTAAAAGAGGGATTATCTTTTAATTAAATAAGATTATTTTATTTAATTAAAAGGGATGTTTTATTTTAATTAAATAAGATTATTTTATTTAATTAAAAGGGATGTTTTCTTTTAATTAAATAAGATTATGGATAAAATGGTCAAACCCTAGGAAATATTGAAATAATTGAATTAATTATGATTTGATCAAGGAAATTGATTTGAATTGAAAATATTCCAAGACATTGATTCTAGAAATTGATAAATTGATTCCAGCATTTGATAAATTGAAGAATGGGGGCCCATAGTACAGGCAACCATTTTAGGGTGCATACAGTAGTAATTTGATAATTGTATTTGAAGGCATTCATGTTATAGGACTGAATATAACTAGAGGCTTAATATTATGGTACTAATTTTTTGGGTTGATTAATTGGAATATTTTTGAGGCCACTGATTCACCCCCTTCCTAGTTATTACTAACAATTGGTATTAGAGCTTGTGTGCTTAGAAAGGGAGTTTAACAACTCAAGAAAAAGATCACAAGATGAACAAACGAGATGTGCCCAAGTTGAATAAAGACAACTTTCCATCATGGAAAAATAGAATAAGAATCCACCTATCATGTATTGGAAATAATGTAACTCAATACCTTGATACTGAATATGTGTTGCCTACAGGACCTCACACTCTTGAGAAATTAAGAGTAAAGCATGAGCATAATTGCATGATGATAGAACTTGCATCATCACTCTCTGATGTTGAGTTTGAAGATGTCAAAACCTACACCTCTGCAAAGCAAATGTGGGATAAGTTGAATTTGGTACGTGGAGGAAATGCTAATGTACTAAGAACAAATGTAGAAAGCCTAAGAGGGAGGTTTGATGACCTAAGGATGAAAGAAGGAGAAAATATCACTCAGTATAACTGCAGAATCAAGGAGGTAGTCAATGCTATCCGAGGAGTTGGAGGTGTACTTGAAGAGGAGATAGTGGAAAGTAAAATCTTAAGAACCTTACTGCCTGTATATGCTATTAGAGTTTTTGTTATTTAAGAAATGAGAGAAATTGCAAACAATACAGTTACTCTAGATAGTCTGATTGGTAGACTAATTTCATTTGAGATGAATAACTTTGATAATAGTGTCTTACCATCTATAGAATCTGCGTTCAAATCTTCTTTAAAGATAAATAATTCAAGTCATAGACATGATATTAGAAATGATAGCGAAAGCAATAATGAGGATGAAGGAATTGATGAGATTTAAGCACTAATGGAAAGAATATTATAGAGAAGCAAATGTAGATACAAAGGTAAATTACCACTTGTATGTTTCAATTGTAAAGAGGTTCGACACTTTGCTGCAAGATGTCTGAATAGAATAAAATATGACAGAGGAAATGACAGATCATATGAGAAGAAGTTTGATAGAGGTGATAATAGAGATTATCAAAGAAACTGTCAATGTAACAAAAGAGATACCCAAGACTACAAGGATAAAGGGAAGAAAGCTTGTTACCTAGATGAGAACAAAGCTGATGCCACTGACACCGAGTCAGAAGAAGACATTGAGATGGTATTTGTAGCCATGAAGGATGATTCAGAAGAAGAAGAACAAAGGTATGTAGCAACTACACTCATATCTAAAGTTAGTAAGAATGGTGTATGTATCATAGATAGTGGCTGTACTCACCATATGACTGATGATAAACAAAATTTTGAGACTTTTGAATACAATAATGGTGGTTCAGTGAGAATGGGAAATGATACACCTTGTCTAGTTTAAGATAAAGGAACTATAATGTTGAATAACCTGATCAAATTTAAAAATCCTTATTGGGTAAAAGGACTGAATTATAATTTGTTAAGTGTTTCACAACTGAAAAATTCAGGTCACAAAGTAGCATTTGGAAATAAGAAGGCAAAGATCTTCAATGAACCAAGAAGGTTGATTGGAATTAGTGAGAAGACAAAAGGTAACATTTTCTATCTTGATGACACTAACACCACTTTTTTAATGGCTAGAAATGAAGACATATGGTTGTGGCACAAAATATTGTGTCATGTGAATTTCAACAACATGATAAAGATAAGAAAAAAAGGGAATGTCATAGGCTTACCGAGCATGACTAAGCTCAAGCATATCATGTGCAAGAATTGTCAAAAAGGTAAGATGACAAAGTCTAGTTTCAAGAGTAAAACCCATACATCTAATGCAATTCTAGAATTAGTCCATACATATCTATGTGGACCCACGAGGACAAAGATTTACTATGCAGATAGGTATTTTATTCTCTTTGTTGATGATTATTCTAGAATGATGACAATCATGTTCTTAAGAGATAAATCAGAAGCATTTAAGATGTTTAAATGGTATAAGGCTATGGTAGAAAAACAAAGTGAAAAGAAATTGAAATGCTTAAGATCAAATAGAGGAGGGGAATTTACTTAAGATGAATTCACTAGAACTATTGCAATGAGCATGGAATTAAAAGATGGGTTTCTGCACCGAGAATACCACAACAAAATGGAATTACTGAAAGGAGAAATAGATCAATTTTTTACTATGCAAGAACATTGATGATGAGAAGAGCATCACTCAAACTTTCTGGAGGGAAGCTGTCAGTAATGATGTCTCACATTAAAAAGAGTACAAATGAAGAAGGACATAAAGATGACACCCTGTGAGCTTTGGTATGGTCATACACCCAATGTAAGTTACTTCAAAATCTTTGGTAGTCAATGTTATATTTTGAAGGATGATAGAAATGGAAAACATGACTCCAAAAGTGATGATGGTATCTTTATAACTAAACCAAAAGAAAGGCTTACAAATGTCTTAACAAGTCATCTAACAAAATCATTGAAAGTGCAAATGTGAAAATAGATGAATTTGCACAAAAGAATGATAAGGAAAGAAGAAAATAACCAAAGGACTACAACAAGTTTGTTTATACAGAACCTGACACTTTACCCAAGCAACAGTGTATCACTCCCGAGCAACAAAAGATTGCACCTGAGCATTAGGCTACAATTACCAAAAATCAAAAAAATCCTCAAGATGATGTTCCAAACAATGGAGATCAGAATGAAGGTCAAGAAGATGATCAGAATGATGAACAAAGGGTTGAACCAAAGCTTTCCAAGTATGTCAGAAGACATAATCCATAGAAGCAAATCATAGGAGACAAGAAGGCTAGAACAAGAACAAGAAGTAAGTCACTAAACACTAGATGCTTACTTTTTGATTTTGAGCCTAAATATGTTAATACTGCACTTGAGAATAAAGAATGGGTTAGTGCTATGAATGAAGAAATAGAATAGATTGAGAATAATAGTACATGGACACTAGTGCCGAGACCAGATGACAAGAATGTCATCAGTACCAAATGGATATTCAAAAACAAGCTGAACGAGAATGGAGAAGTCACAAGAAACAAAGCAAGGATAGTATACAAGGGATATGCACAAGAAGGTATTGATTATGGAGAAACCTTTGCACCCATTTCCAGACTGGAAGGAGTTAGAATCTTACTTTCTTATGCTGCATTTAAAGGATTCAAGGTATACCAGATGGATGTCAAATCTGCATTCCTAAATAGAATACTGAAAGAAAAGGTATACATTGAACAACCAGAAGGGTTTGTTGATCCAGATAAGAGAAACATGCTATGTAGACTACATAAATCCTTGTATGAATTGAAATAAGCACCTAGAGCCTAATATGAAATACTTCACTCCTATCCCATTAGCATAAAATTTGTTAGAACAAGTGAAAACAGAAATCTATACTTAAAAGAAGATGCTGATGGTAATATTCTGATTGCTGAAACTTTTGTTGATGATATCATTTTTGGGGGAAATGAATTGTTATGAAAATTCTTTGCTAATGAAATGAGCAATGAATTTGAAATGTCTATGTTTGGGGAGATCAAATTCTTTCTTGGTCTACAGATTCTTCAATAAGATGCAGACATATATATCACTCAGTCCAAATACATCAAGGAAGTGCTGAAGATATTCAAGAGGGAAGATTCCAAACCAGTTGGAATACCTATGGCTACCGGATGTAAGCTGACAAAAGAAGACAAATACAATGAGATAAATCAAACCTTATATGCATCAATGATTGGAAAACTAATGTATGTTGTCCATAACAGACTAGGTATAGCACATGCAGTTAGAATAGTTGCAAGATTCTCTGCTAATCCCAAAGAATCACATATGACTACTGTCAAGAGAATCATGAGATATCTGATGAACACCGAGGACTATGGCTTATGGTATAAAAGAGAAGGAAAAATTAAGATACAAGTCTATATAGATGATGATTGGGATGGAAACATTGATGACCAAAAGATCACAACTGGAGGAGCATTCTTCATGGGTGACAGACTTGTCACATGGATCAAAAAGAAGCAAGGATGTATCTCTTAGTCTACTGCAGAAGCAGAGTATGTGGTTGCTGCTGCAAATTGCTCAAATATTGCATGGATTAAACAATTGCTAGAAGGTATGAATATGAAGATTCTTGAACCAGTAATTATCTATTATGACAACACCGGTGTAATTAACATTTCTAAGAATCCAGTCTTGCATGCTAAGACTAAGCATATTGATATCAAATATCACTATCTAAGAGAACAAGTGCAAGAAAAGGAGATGACATTGGAATATGTTCAATCAAAGGAACAATTAGCTGATATATTCACCAAGCCATTATTGAGGGATACATTTGAGTACCTAAGATAGAGATTAGGGGTCCAACCCTTGTCTATCAGTGAGTAAGCTAACTAGGAGGTTGCATCAGCCTACACATAATCTGAAGATCATTCATGTTGATGCAGACACTGAGATGAATAGCAACAGATACATCTATACATAGTAAGGTACAAGTATGCACCGAATACCTGAGACATTATATTGCTGATGGATAAGGAAATTCAAGGAATATATTATGTAAAGGGATGGAAGATGATATAAAAACTTTTTGTTTGACATTGTTGTCAAAGGGAGAGATTATCTCATTATCAAAAGGATCAAAGGGAGAGATTATTTCATTATCATCAGGGAGAGATTTGGTAGAGATTATCTTATTAATCAGATTAGATTATATCATTATCCATGAAGTGAAGTTCCTGAGAATAAAAAGTAATTGTTAATCAATATTCAAAGGGAGAGAAATTAATTACATATGAAATATCCATCTAAGGGAGAGAACTAATGAAGGGAGAGAGTTCATATAGAGAGAGAAAGATTGTTGTCAAAGAAAAAAGAGATTATCAAGAAGAGGAACAGTCAAGGTAGAGAACATATCAAAATAGAGACATCAGATGCTATATCTATCCAGTGAAGGGATTGAAGATTGAAGACATCTATTCTGCAAGAAACAGATCAAAGCTATTTTTGAGCTTACCGAAAGCCAGACATTTGTAATAGTTACATTAGGAAAACTTGATGAAAATTTTATATTTTATATTGTATTAGTAATAGTATAAGTATGATAATGTAGTATGTTGCCATCAATGCCAAAGGGAGAGATTGATGACATGTAACTGATTGAATGGTTGAAGATGTTAATTTGATCACCGAAATGTAGAAGGATAATGCAAGACATTAAATTAGTTAATGGATTGTATTGTCATTGATGTCAACTTGATATAATCTAATCAGTTATAATCAAAGTGTCAAAGACTTCAGAGAATCAAAGAGATAAAGATTATGCTTTTAGTGATGCATAAAAGACAAGAATTCACTATGTGGCTTCAAACATTGACGGCTAGTGGAACCCGATGGACAGAGAACACTGAAAGTCAAGTCACAATGATGCCCGAGAAAGAACACCAATGAGCATCACTAATGAGAAGAATCACAAGCATAACCGACGACCAGAATCATAGTGTAAATCAACGAAGAAGCCTGAGGAGAACTGGAGTGTTGAATGAAGCTATCAAAGAGTTAAAACACTGAAATTAACTTGAGTTCAGAAATGAAAAAATATCTAGCTGGCATAGATAAATATGGACTTAACTGGTATTTATCATTGTTTTCATCGACAAGATAAAGCCAGAGATAAGTAAAGGATTTAAAGTTGTTTTATCTATTTGGCAAGAAGATATATGCAAGATAAAATAAGAGTTTTTCTTTAAATCTAATTGCCTAAGATTGTGGATCACGCCAAGATCAATGAAATCAAGAACCTAAAAATGGTGATATTATGTCTATAAAGAGACAACCTAATTCATTACGAAAGAGAGAGGGTGAATGAAGGAAAAAAGGATACTAAAGAGAAACTGATGAGGAGCAACTTCATACAGTTCTGATCAATCAAGCTAAGGAAAGAGCTAAAGTTTTTTGTGGACACCGAGCAACAGAGCACAACATCATCGAGGAGAAAAAAAGTGGAGCAAAGGTATTAAAAGAGATATATTTCTCAAATTAGTTTTATGAGCTTGCAATAGATCTAAAAATCTACAAGTATCATTTGTATATCTGAACAGATCATAATGTTTCATTTTAGCCATTGATTCAGAAATCATCTTAACCAAGTGGGATTTAAAGATCCTTTCTATATTGAGATACATCCCAAGGAGTATCAAAGAGATCGATCATGATGATAGCATGAGATTACAGATACCTATTGACAGGCCAAGTGAGTGTTTGATCAAGGAAGCTAGCATAGAGATGCCCGATATCAAGTGACAGACTAAACTTTTAAATCCTCTAACAAGGTCACACCTAACAGTGTGTTTGTAACCTTTAACAAGGTTGGCTCTTCACTAAGCTCACTTCAGAAGAGTGAAAGTTTTGGGTTATCCGCCCAAGTGGTTTTTCCCTTAACAGGATTTTCACGTTAAAAATCCATGTGTCAATGTGTTTATGAGTCATTAATTTAGTGTTTTGCATTACACATAGCTAACTTGGATTGATCAGTATACTCTAGATAATTTACTATCTTTCAATAAATAAATAGACTATTATTCAGTAAACATATATTATAAGGTTTAACAAAGCATTCCGAGTAGTAGTAGTTTGATAATTGTATTTGAAGACATTCATCTTATAAGACTGAAGATAACTAGAGGCTTAATATTGTGGTACTAAGTTTTTGGGTTGACTAATTGGAATTTTTTTGAGGCCACTGATTCACCCCCCTCTTAGTTATTAATAACTGTAATCATATCTAAAATGGGTTTTAATTTGGTCAAAAAAGTCTTTAGAAAGCATTTTTTTCCAAAAGTGGGTTTCGCACTCAAAAAGTTCCTCTAGAAGTGGACTCAACTTCTTGCACTTACCTAGCATGTCCTTTGGGGGCTCATTGTCATTCATGGTGGTGCATTTTTTGGTGCAATCCTAATTTGTGAGAAACATAATAGCCTTCCTTATCCTTTTCTTGATGCTTTTGGGCCAAAGGAAAATTTTCAATCTCCTATTTTTCTAAAGGACCCATTTTCCCTTTGTTGACTTGTATATTTTATAGCATGATATCCTTTTGTGTGTAAAAATATTTTTTCTCCATGAATATTGGCTCTTTTTTAGGAGGTTTACTTTTACTCCAATTGAGCACTGAAGTTATCATTAGTATTCAAGCACATATAATGGACAGTCGGTAATAGAGTCACAAATAGGACAGTTGATATAATCATCAAAGTGCATAGTTAACTGAGAGCACTGATCATGTAATACCGACCTCTTAGTTTTCTTTTCAATTTTTGGATGCTGAACTCTTTTAGGAATTTTGATGTATGTGGTTAATTTAGTTGATCTTGAGGATATTTATGTATTATATTTCAGTATTTTATTGATCCATTGTTAGTATGTTATATCTTCCGTGTATATGTGATTTATGGTTATTTAATGATGCTTATGTATATGTTAGAATTTCATTTTGATTATGGTTTTCTGACAATACTGACCCTAGATTTATATGCACATGGATTATTGTATGTTTTGCATTACTGTCTAACGTGCTTGGTATGGTATGGGACAGAGTCATAGTTACTTGCTTCGGTGAGATCAACATGATAACCTAGTCTCAACCATTGTTTTTTGTATGATATATGCATGTATGTTCATCTTTGTGATGATAGGTTTGCAAGTATTGGGCTACGTCTTACCTGAATTGGCAGGAGTGAGCATGCCCTATCGCAATAATCTCAATGGTAAGAAAGGAGAGATAGTTTTCAGGTCCAAATCCTATCCTAAATCTAATTGTCCTAATTAGTGGACAAGTATATGTTTGGCTACCTTATCGAATTCGTATAGTTGACAGGAATTCGTGTATCCCTTTCCTTGAGCATGTTTGATTTTGCTTGTGTTCAATTTCAGGTGCATAATTTGGCTATTTGTGTGTTATATCATGTTATTTATTTAATTAAATATTATTGCTATTAATTGTTAAATATAAGGTATTTAATTAATTGAAAATTAAATTAAATACCTATGTTTAATTGAAAGGTTAATTAAAGTGCAATTATTGAATATTAATATTTAATTGAAAATTTAATTAAAAATTAGAGTAAATATGCTTTTATACTTTATTTAATAATTAAATATTAAGTTGCATGGATTATTGTGATTTAAATATTTAATTTAATATTTTATTAATTACATGTGCATGATTTTGTTGAAAAAGTATTTTCAAACTCAAAGATTTCAACTTGATTTTAG
>MU228423.1:970717-982386 GCA_018584345.1 Thuja plicata | reverse complement strand
CCAACTAAAACATAAAATTCAAGACTTAATTGATGACCAGGTCATCAATGTGGGGGATCATAACCAGAATTCGGATCATCAAGCATTCAAAGACCCTTTCCCTCATCATGAGAAAGGTGAATCCTCCAACGCTCAAAATAATAAAGCTAAATTTAATTACGCCAATACCACTTACGACAATGTGATCAACATGATTGAACCAATGGGAGTGGAATATTGCAATATGTTTTCTGGCAAGGGAAATGGGAATGTTTTTAAACCCAGAAACCTGTTTGTCATAAGAGGTCCTAACTCTCAATCTGAAATGTATCGGGATTGTGTGAACATCATTACTCAATCTAATGCTAGAATCACTATCAAGGGTCCTGACCCTCCTATTGCTACGTCTATGCCAAAAAAAATGGCAAATAAGACTGTTGTTGGTTCCACCAAAAAGACCACGAAGGTGGTCCCTACACCTCCTGCTGCTGGTTATAGCATCCTTGACCAGCTTCAAAGGACCAATGCTCAGATAACTATTTTTGAGCTATTAAAAATCTCGCCTTCTCATAGGCAGATTCTGGACAAAGCTCTCACTGAAGCTAATGTCCCCAAAGATATCAACTTGGATCAGTTTCAATCCATGGTGGGTCATTTGACCTCATCGCATTACCTATCCTTCTCTAAAGAAGATGATCACTCAATTAGTCACCCACACAATGCTCCTCTGCACATAGAAGTCATGATAGGTAAGCAGTTAGTCCGCCGCGTGCTTATTGATAATGGTGTTGTTCTTAACATTTGCTCTGCTCATTTTCTTGCTCAACTAGGTTATGGCGAGGATCGCATAGATTCTCGCAAGAAAATTACCATAAAAGCTTATGATGAGGAAGAGAGAACATCTAAAGGTCTAGTTGTGCTACCCATTCGGGTTGGTCCAGTTGAAAGAAAAGTCATATGTCAGGTGATAGACCTTCCCCTTGCGTATAATATTTTGCTAGGAAGACCGTTGATTCATGAGATGCAAGTGGTTCCTTCCACATACCATTAGTGTATAAAGTTTTGTTTTCAAGGCGTAGAGGTGACTGTTCCCACTAGCATGGGATCTTCTTGTAATGCTCTCACTCGATCAGCCGACAGTCTTGTTTCGACTAATAGAGAATACACCGAACTCTGTGATGCCAAGCTCAAAGATATGGAACAGACACTAAAAATCATAGATATAGGCATAGGGGGATATCAAATGGAGCCCGTACTGTCATTAGCTGCTCTTCCTCTGTCTCCTAGGTCTTATGGGAGACCTTCTAAACACAATAAACCTTCCATTACCCCTGAGGTAGTTTTTGATGGTACATTTGTAAAGGCTAAAATACCATTGGAAGATGAAGATGAGGATAGATCTATCAAAGCTTGGCTTTGTAAAGGAAAGAACATAGCTGAACAAACTACCTTGGCTCATGAATTAAATCCTAACAGCGAGGGTCTTAAGATTATGAAACATTTTGGGTATAAAGGAAAGGGCCCTCTAGGTGTGAATGGCAATGGGTTAGTGGAACCTATTCAAGCTATAGGTCAAAAGACAAGAGATACCACTGGGTTAGGTTTCAAAAAGGTTCCGTTTCATCTAGGAATCAATAAATTTGTGTGCCAAAAGTAGAACCTACACCAGAACCTGAAAGTACAACTATAGCTGACACTACACAAGATAGCTCGAATGAGGATTGTTTTCCTTATCCCATCCCTCCAAACTTGGTAGCATTCTTTGCTAAGCCAGATAAATTTGTGCCATGTGCCTATACTGTAGAAATAGATAGTGATTCTGATCAAACTACTCAATGTGAGACGCTCACTTATGAACAGTGGAAAGACTTACAAGACCCTAACTTCAAAGGAGAAAGGTACATACCACCAGGCATTCAAGAACGTTGGATACAAGAACAAACTCATATTACAAGAACTCAAAAACCTTCATGGTGCAAACACCCAAGTTAGAGTTCAAAAATAGACTCTCATGAGTATGAGTTTGATAGTTTGTTAGCAGGATCTTGCAAAAGACCTCTCGACGTGAGTGAAGAGTCTAGTGAAAATCCTAATGAGTCTGAGTCTATAGGTGTTGACATGTCTTATACTTTGGTCGTTAGAGATCAAAAGGATTCAAACACACCTTTGGATGAGATTGGTCTAGATCCCCTCTTACTAGTTAACGCTTTCAATGATGACTATACTATGGATACACTTGAACCTGTCACATCTCTTTCCCTCCAACACCCTGAATTAATAGATTGGAATTCCTCTTCTTCATCCAGTGAAGTCCTTACATTCCAGAATGATTAAACCTTAGCCTGTTACCTTCATGCTATCAAGCTCGTGATGTCCTCCACTAGTGAAGCAAGTGTTAACATAACCGAGGCTGATATCAAGTACCTTAGTTAGAAAATTAAAAGAAAAAAGAATAAGTGCTCTGATGGTGAAAAACACGTTGTGGCAGTATCAGAGCCAAAAAAAGTAAAAAGAAAAGATGTACCTGAAGGTGAAAACCTCTCTGAGGCGCCTGAGGGTGAGGTACTTGATGCACTTCTGAGTCACTTTCAAGAATGCTCATCAGTGTTGATTGAACCTACTCAGCCAATAAATCTGGGAATAGAGGAACATCCACATATCATTCATGTGGCCAAGTCATTATCTTCAGAGGAACTTAAGGAATTTACAGAGTTTTTCCAAGAGAAAAAGATAAATTTTGCATGGACATATTCTGACATGCCGGGTGTGGATCCTGACCTCATTATGCATCACTTGTCAATATCACCAGGTGTGAAACCTATCAAACAAAAACTTAGAAAGATGCATCCGCATGTAGCTTTATTGATCAAGGTAGAATTGGAAAAACTTCTAAAAGCTGGATTCATCAGAGTGATTGATTATGCAGAATGGATTTCTAATATAGTCCCAGTAACCAAACATGACAAATCTATTAGGGTCTGCACGGAATTTAGAGATTTAAATTTGGCATGCCCGAAAGATGATTTTATGCTCCCCAATATTGATGTGATCATGGATATGACAGTGGGATATGAGATGTATTCCTTAATGGATGGCTTTTCTCACTATAATTAGATCAAAATTGTGCCAGAAGACCAAGAGAAAATAGCTTTTACTTGTGCATGGGGTACATTTTATTGGAATGTTATGCCCTTTGGTTTAAAGAATGTTGGCGCTACTTATCAAAGAGTTGTTACTACAATATTTCATGATATGATGCATAGGACAATGGAGGACTATGTGGATGATACGCTTGCCAAGAGTATGGATAGGAAAACACATCTCACTGATCTAGGTTTTATACTAGATCGTATGGAGAAATTCTGGTTGCGCCTAAACCCTAATAAATGTGCATTTGGGGTTACTTCTGGAAAATTACTTGGCTACATTATTTCTACAAAAGGAATTGAGGTAGATCCAGAAAAGGTACAAGCTATAATGGAAATGCCACCACCCCGTAATATCAGAAAAATTAGGGGTCTTCAAGGTTGACTTCAATCTATCAGGCGGTTTATCTCACAATTAGCTGACAAGTCACAACCTTTCACTAAAACCCTACATAAAGGTGTGACTTATGACTAGAACAAAGAGTGTGAACAAGGTTTTTAGAAAATTAAATAGTATCTAGCTAATCCACCCATATTGATGCCTCCCATTCAGGGGAAGCCTTTGATCCTATATATCTCAGCAACAGAAACATCCTTGGGTGCTCTCTTGGCTCAAGAAGATCCAAATAATAAAGAAAGAGCCATTTACTACATCAGTAGAACATTGGTCTCTTACGAAATGAAGTATTCAATAATTGAAAAGGCTTGTTTAGCAATGGTGTTTGCTTCCCAGAAGCTACGACACTACATGTTGGCTCACACTATGAGGCTGATTGCAAAGATTGATCCATTGAAATACTTACTCAGTAAAGCTACCCTCACAGGTAGACTGGCTAAATGGGTCATGCTCCTTAGTGAGTTTGATATTGTATATGTTGAGAGAAAAGCTATTAAAGGACAGGCGATTGCGGATCAATTGGCTGAAGCACCTCTTACAGATCACCAACAATTAAAGATGGAATTCTCAGATGATTCCATTATGCTTCTCATGCATTAAACATGGACAATGTTCTTTGATGGTTCGTTCACCCAACAGGGGTCTAGAGCTGGGATTTTGTTTATCACACCGTAGTGATATTCCTTACCAAAGGCATATAAAATGATGTTCCCTTGTACCAATAACATCGCTGAATATGAAACTCTGATTAATGGACTCAAGATAGCTATTGAATGGTGAGTGGATGAACTAAAAGTCTTTGGAGACTCACAACTGGTTATCAATCGGGTCAACAACACTTATCAAACTAAAGATGAAAAGTTGGTACCCTATAAAAGGATGGTTGATAGTCTTAAGAAATATTTTTCACATGTCACTTTTCAACAAATTCCCCGGATGGATAATAAAGCAGCTGATGCTATGGCTACTTTGGCCTCTATGTTGCAAATACCAGAGAATGATTTCAGACACGAGTTCCTAGTGGAGACATTATACTACCCTGCTTATGACTCTCCTGACTCCTAGATGGTCTGTTCAGTAATTAGACTTGATTCGTCTCGTTACCACCACATATACTCTTATCTCCATGACCAAACTATTCCTGACACATATACTAGAAATTAAAAATGCCATCTAATCCACAGTGCTTCACAGTACGTCATCTTAGCAATGACTTGTATAGAAGGGGTCTAGATGGTACCCTCCTTAGGTGTCTAGAACCTGATGAGTCTAAACGTGCACTAGAAGAGATACATGAAGGCATTTGTGGTTCTCACTCAAATGGCCTGACATTGGCTCGTAAGCTTATTAGAGATGGTTATTATTGGTCCGATATGGAGAAAGAAGCTACGTAGTTTGCCAAATCTTGTAAGCAATGTTAACTTCATGGAAACTTGATTCATGCTCCAACTAAGGAACTCATTCCTTTTATCACCTTTTGGCCATTTCAACAGTGGTCTTTCAACTTAGTAGGTCAGATATATCTATCTTCCTCAAGAGGACACAAGTACATCATCACTGCTACGGATTATTTTACAAAATGGGTTGAGGCAGTGCCTCTTAGTGTAGCTGATGGAAAATCTGTAGCTCTGTTTATCTTAAACTACATTATTTGTAGGTATGGTGTACCTTCCTCTATTATCACTGATAATGGGGGACAGTTCAAGAATAAAGATCTGACAGATTTATGTGCTAAGTTCAAGATCATCCAACATTGGTCTTCTATTTATTACCCCCAAGGTAATGGGCAAGCTGAATCTTCTAACAAAACAATTCTCAAGATCCTGCACCGTACGGTACACAAGTCTAGATGGGATTGGCACCTCCAGATAAATCTAGATTTATGGGCCTATCACACCAGTATTAGAATGCCAACAGGGTCCATGCCCTTTGCTTTAGTTTATGGCGTAGATGTTGTACTGCCTATTGAGGTTGAGATTCCTACATTGTGAGTCTCTCTGAAAGGCCTCATCACAGATGATGACATGAGAATATCTAGGCTTCAAGAGCTTGAGTTACTAGATGAATGTTGGAAGGTGGCATTTGATCATCTTAGAGCATACCAAAAGAGGATATCAAAGAGCTATATTAAGAAAGTCAGACCAAGAGACTTGCAAACAGGTGATCTCATCCTGAGAGAGAATCCTAAAAATCAACAACAGCAGACTCAGAAAGGGAAGTTTGAGCCAAACTGGCTTGGTCCTTATATCATTACTATAGTATTTGGGTTCGACGATTATCATCTCTCCACTACAGAAGGTGAACCACTCAAAGAGCCTATCAATGCTCTTCACCTGAAGAAATTCTAAAGTTAAGATATCTTCTACAGGCTCATGTACATACTTTATTTCTGAGAAAATCCTAAAAATTATAAAATGTCCTGAAAAAATGATCATCTTAGTGAAAACCTGGCAAACAGGCACTTTGATGTATCTATTATCTTGGTGAAAACCTGGTAAACAGGTGCCTTGATAATATAAAAAAAAATGAAAAATTCAAAAAAAAAAAAAAAAAAAAGAGAGAAAAATGTGCCATTGATGAAAACCTGGTAAATAGGCATCATGGTANAAAAATAAAAAAAAAAAAAAAAAAAAAAGAGAGAAAAATGTGCCATTGATGAAAACCTGGTAAATAGGCATCATGGTAGCAAAAATAGAATTTCTGCCAAGATGGTGAAAACTTGGTAAATAGGCACCTCTTGTTTCGCAATGCTTTATCTGTCGCAACATGTCTTGGCTTTCTTGCAGTTTGCTTTCCTGCTTTAGTTCACTTTTCTGCTTTAGTGTGCATTTTTCTCTCAGCCATCTTCGAGATTTTGCTCGATCTCCCATGGATTGAAACTAGTCATACTCAGGGGCATGTTCCTAGTCTAGGGTTAATTCTCTTATCTTTTTGCATCGGTCACTAGTGGTTCACACTGCATCTTCCTGCTGATGCCTCGTAGCACTTCGTCTCTTCTTGAGACTCTCTTTTGCATCAGTCACCAGTGGATCTCACTGCGTCTGCCTGTTGATGCTTTGATCTTGTTATCGATCTTTATGCTTGAGAATCTCTTGCGATAGTCACCAGTGGTTCTCACTAAGTCTTTCTACTGCCGCTACTTTGCTGAGATTTCTCACATTATTTTTCTATCCATTTTGGCTCGGCTTCGATCCATTTGTTACTTGGGGGCATGGCTCCCCATTTCGATCACGCTTTGGTTTTCGCTTGAGTCAGTAACCTTGTCAGTCCTGAAGGACAACTCTCTACTGGCACAAACTGGTGTTTCTCAACACCTTAATCAAATGGTATTTCTCAACACTCTCTTTGGACACATCTATGTTTTTCAACACACTTCAGATATCTCACGACGTAAACATCTCTCGATAGAAATCAAGCACATTGCACTCATAAGCACAACGGTGTTTTTCAACACCCTAAACATAGACACATTCATAAGCCTCAAAACATACTGAGATATGATTGACTCTTTCTTAGTATGATGTCTATTCTTATGAATTTCATTGATATTTTCTTTGTCTACTGCTTGTTGGTGTGGTTTCGATGATCTGGCAACTTCAAATAAATAGGGTGTATGTGATAAGAGCTTCTGCATTAAGGTGGAAAAGTCTCACATCCCTCAATCTTTTTTATTTGTACGCCAAGGGGAGGTTGAAACTATCTCCTTGACTGTTATTGCTATGTTTGTTTACTTGTGAACTTTTACTACATCAAATTAGAAACAATGTTCAGGTCACCTTGGCTTTTGTGCCTCGGTGCTTACATTTGTTTCCTATATTTTATCTGATGAAAGTCATATTCATATTCTTATGGTTGTAGCGGCACCAGTAAGGATTATATTGACTTAGATGATCCAAAGCACCCGATGATGATAAATACGATGAGTCCAACAACCAAAGTCCTAGGATTGCATTTAGCTTAGGCTTGCATCTGCATCATAGGCTTGCATTGTAGAAGTTTTGGTGCTCTCTTCATGGTCTTATCATTCTTCAAGGTCCTCATCTTTCATCATGGTTCTTCTTGACTGCATAAGTGTCTGGTCCTCATTCTCGATCTTCGTGCGTGTTCTTCTTTGGCTAGTACCTGTTGTATATTGTGAAGGCCCTACATGAGATGATTAGTACCATTGCATTCATTGCATTACATTCATTTTCAAAAATTGCATTTTCATTAATCCATTTGCATACATATATATCCATTTTCCATGTGCATCCATTATAAGCATAACTCAAATCATACATAGCATTTATCCATCTAACATCTACCATAGCATTTTCATACATCAATAAAACACATGCATAAACATTTGCATATCCATTCCTAATCCATACATCTAAATCATATAGGAAATCATCTCATACAAATCTAAAACAATATATACACATGTACAATGATGCCAAAAAATCAAGCTCATTTATATATCGATCGGTTTGAATATACAAGGGTGATACTCGAGCACAATAGGTCAAAATGGTGGTACAATATACATCATAATCTAACCACCTGGAGGAGGTGGAGGTGGGGGCATCCCCTACTGCTGTGGAGGTGGTCCCTATGGAATAGCCTGAGCGCCAGCATACTCTAAAAAAGGAAGAATCTGATCTGCTTCCTCAGGAACTGCAAGAGTATATGCAGCATAATAGTAGGCCGCCTGAGCAGCCTCATATCTAATATCCAACTTTGCTCTGGACAATGCCTCTCATAACTCTCAAACCTCCTACTCTCGCTCTGATATCCATGTATCTCTAATGACCACCTATGTGTGAAGGTCATCCCGCTCCCTCTGTGTCTGTCGCACTCTCTCCCTCACTCTACAAAGAGCCTCCTGTCTTCCTGCTAGAGCGTCAGTCGGAACTGCATCAGCCATGACAGTATCATCACCCTACTTTGCAGCTCTATCCTGGCTACCACTAGGGCCAACACCTACATCTAATCCCATAGGCCTCACAGGGATAGTAGTCTGCTATGTACATGGCCGTACCACTCTATCTTGCTGCTGTAGTGGCAGCTACTGTGGCTGCTGACCCTGAGGCTGCTGTCCTAGAGGAGGAACCTGCTGTGCCAGCTGCTGTGGTGGTGGCTGCACCACTGGAGGAATCTGGCCCATTGGAGATGTGAACCTAGGAAATGGATGGGCTAAGAGCTGATCTCTATATGCAGGCATCACACCTGCATCTGTCACTGCTTCCATATAATCCCATCGAGATGGTGGTACTCGGGCGTCTATCATGCTACGACCCATGTCTAGCTAACTCTGCCAACCCTTCTTCATCTTATCGATGAATTAGGCATATGTACAGTATTCAAGAGACACATCCTAAGGCCTCCCAAACTAGCGCAACACACGTGTAAGCAAGAAATGCTCGATAACTATGATGGTACGTCCTATCAGAGGACATGAACAAAACATGTACGACAAGTCATGACGAACATCGTCCCAAACCTTAGTAGCGGCCCATGGTCGCCATATCACTGCAGCCATATCATCCATTTGTCCTTGCCACTACTCAGTCTTACCCAGCGCAGGCTGGGTCATCAGACCAGCGTATCTGTAAATGTACGGCTCTAGTGGCTGCCGTGTATCATGGAAAATTGTCCTACATATAGGAAGGTGCTCCCAGGCCCAGATCTGTAATACGACTACTCCTGCTGCCATAGTGTGGGCACCCCGATATGCAACCTCGTGCATCTCATGATACATCTGTGCAAGTATACACTTGCCCCATCCATATGTCACTATGGGTACCTCTAGCATCTTCTGGAGCATAATGCCCCAGCCACACTCCAAACCGTGCTGACCATGATCTAGTACCAGATGAAAACTCAGAAATAATGCAAGAATGACCGCCAATGGGTAATCTCAGCCATATGTGCATATCAACTCCTCCCAAGAGATAGCTCGGCCCACTACCAACTGATCCTGAAAGATGGCTCTCAAAGCCTGTGTACCATCTCTCAGCTACGTGTAGTACTCAACGCGAGCTCCATGGAATGGCACTCTTAATATCTGGTACACATCCTCCAGAGTCACCATCATCTCTCTCTATGGAAGATGGAAGGTATTTGTCTCCAAATGGAAATGATCAACTAAGGCCCCAAGTAATCTGTGATTTACCCAAATATCGGGTACATCACGTAGATATGTCAATCCTAACCCATCAATGTGGGCCCCGTCGGTGTCTGATAATCTCTGTAGTAACTCACCCATGACAGGATGATGGGATCTGAAACAAATATCTGGGAGATTGACCTGCAACACAAAAGGACAAAATGGGATCAGTACCTCAACAATGATGATTCTCAAAGTAAAAGACAACAAATGCAGCTATGAAACTACTCGACATACAATTCAACTGGTTGACTCTGCGATGCAAGGAATTAACCTTTTTTTGGTTTTTGCCATTTCCCATGTGAGAAAAATATTTTCTTGTGTGAGGAAACTCTGGTGCCACGCGAGCTTTCTAGCTCATGCGAAGCGAGATGTCTCTTCGCACGAGATTCTAGGAATCTTACGCATCTCACGCGCAATCTTCGCGCGAGCTCTGGTGAGGGGCCCACGCACAAAATCCCCAAACCGCGTGAGGAAATAGTTTTCCTGGGTGAAGGGCGATCAGGCCCAGCATGCAGAAACTATTTCCTCATGCGACACTTGGCAAAAACATGATTTAAAAGCTAAAAAAATTCAACTAACGCTAAAAATGATAAATTTTTTTGCAGAAATACAAGATCAAGTTACGAATACTCATAGGTGCGTCATACTCCGCTGGTCAGTTGTGCCGTCGGGTGCGCTCAAATCGATGCATATGCATAGGAATACTCTTAATGTCAGCTGGAACTCTTGCCATCTCTAAAGTCAAAGGTGAATAATGATTTGAAAATGACCCCTCCAGGCCTTATATAGCATTTGACTTAATTTTTCAAAGTGCTCCATTTTCTGTAAAAATTGCACCCTTGGCTAATCAGACCGTTCTGGATCCATTTTCATGATCGAAATCAAAATCTAACACTCCTAAGTAGCTCAAAATCATGTTTTAAAAATTGTGGGACCGGCGTGATCAGACACTTGTGCAGTCAATTTTTCTGATGTTGGTTCCTTGTCAGGATTATCTCTAGTCATCATTTTCTCAGTTTCTACAATCTTTTTATCAAAGTCAACTCTCATCAATTCTAGTCAACTATGGTCAAACCTAATCAATAAGACCTCTCAATCACTCTAAAATGATTATGCTCTCTCTTGATATATCTTTTTTCTGTGATTTATTGCTCTCATCTTTATGATGTGTCTTCTTTTGATTTCACTCCCGAGGGGGCAGGATGATTGCATCATTGAACCTTTTCGCATTATTCTCAAATCAGTCTGAATCAAAAGTCCTCACCGCTAGGGGCATCTCATCATTTGGGGCATATGCAGTTTTTCGTACCTTATGGTCAAAATTGGATATTCCATGATCTTGAATCTCACATCTCATCATCTATCTTGCTAGGTATCTGAGCAATCTAACTCAGATCCTCAAGGATCATGCTTCATTCTGGAGACAGTCCTAAATTGATTATCTTTTAAGACAAGTATTGGGGCAATCTAACCCTGATTCCTGAAGGTTGAGCCTCATTCTAGGGACAGTCTTGTGAAAGATATCAATCTAACCAATGTTTGGGCGATCTAACCTAGACATTGGGGGACTAGGCTTCATTCTGGAGAAGATTCTTGAAATCTCATTGGGTATTGGAGCAATCTAACCCTAATTCCTGAAAGTTATACTTAACTTTCAAAAACTCTTTACATCGTTATCTAGGCAATCTAACCTAGATCTCGAAGGGCTTACCTTCATATTGGGGCAATCTAACCCTGATTCTGAAGATAGTCCTAGATCTTCATCAGCTCTCAGTGACATTGGGGCAATCTAACGCTGATTCCAATCTTCACTTCAGACTATTCTTTGAATCAATGCACTGCTCGCACATCAATTCAAAAGGGGGAAAATGTAACACCCCAAAATTGGCACCTAATAATCAATCAATTTTGGTGCATGTTCTTATCTTCAAAGTCCTATTGTATTAGGCAAATTCTTCTCCTAATTGACTTTAATTGACTGAGTTTCAAATGCAGA
>MU228423.1:956227-970598 GCA_018584345.1 Thuja plicata | reverse complement strand
TTAAATAAATTCCACCCCCTTTGGCTAATATACATAAAAGGAATTGAAAGGTTATTTAATTATTAGATGAATTATCCTCAAAAAGGAATTCCATAATTCCATGTGAAAGGACACTTATGTGTCAATAATTCATTCTTTTATTTAAATAATCTTTGCTTATTTGTCTCAAATGGAGAATGAAGAGACGACTATTTCTTTTCAAGAAACTCTTCATCCTCTTTCCATGGTTTTCTATAAATTGGACCTCTTTTTCTTCATTAGAGAGGAATTTTTGGAGAGCACCAATACTATAGGAAATTCACTTTTGATTTCATGCTTTAAGCTCATTTGCATAATTAGGCTAATATTTCAATTTAAATTAATGATATATGCTTTTATTTGATATTCATTTCCATATCTAACATTTCAATTTGATGTTCTCAAGTTTTCATAGATTACAAGTTTGCAATTCTAGACTAAGAGCATTTACTTTCCTTTGCTAGTTTAATTGCATCTTTACTTCCATAGAATAGCTGCAAATCATTCTTAGATTAGTACAATTCAGTTTCTTAGTTTAATTGCATTTATTTACATAGACTAGTTGCATATTTCTCATAGAATAATGACATTTCTCATCTTCTTGCATTCTTAAATCCTCCATGTTAGCAATGGTCAGGTTGTTGGCTCTCGTTCTGAGGGTAAAACTCAACATCCACATCTAATTAGGAGGCAACAGGTCACTTCAATCATATTTGCAGAACAAACAATTCATGTTTGTCTTTGTGAATTAAATGATTGTGTAAGGACTATGTTGTGTTTGTGTTGAATTCAGAGGTCCACATTCAGCATACAACAATGAGAAGTTGAAGGAAGATCATAAACATCTCAAGGTTAAAGGGTTATCCAATGCCCTAAATTTCCTAAATGTGTTCAAGACCGAATGGATCTGCATTGTTTAGAGCTGAGTACAAGATGGAAAGCTCTAGCTGGATGAGCCCAAGAAGATAACAAAGGATGTTATTCATGTCGTGACAGCGTATCCCATATGTGGGTAAGTGCACAAAGATGGGGGACCAAAAAGGGGGTATAAGATGCCACTTTTTTTTTTTTTCTGAAATCAGCAAACTCTAAAATTCAATGAGAAATTGAGGATACTTACACTCAACATTTTAAAATGTGACAAAAACAATAGTTTTTCTACTCCAAATCTAGTTTCTAAACTACTAATTTATTTTAGAAATGGTGGAGATTAAGGCCCTCAAAAAGGGGGAGGACAAAAAGTGGTCTTGTTTTTGTGAAAAAACATAACATAGCATCTGGTGTGCTCCCCCTAAAATGTCATCTTTAAAAAAAAAAAAAAATTTAATTGCTCTAGTGAGAAATTAGCTAACACCACATGTCTGTGCCAAAAGTGGACCTCTACTTTAGCAGTCCACTTCAAAATAGTCATTATTCATCAGTTCCATACAGGAATGAATATGGATTCATTCATCCTACACGTCTGAATGAGTCGACCTATTGTCTTCTAGAAGGCAGGAGTATGAGTTTTCTCTCAGATCATTGAAAGCTTAGTGACTACACACTAACCTAAATGAAGGATTTAATCTATATGCTAAAATTAAAATGCTTTGGTTAATCTAAATGACTGTGAAAATTTGATGTTAACCCAAGCTAGTTAAATTCAATTTTAAGCACCAATTGAAGTGTGATGGATTAATTTTAATACACCAAAGGGAAGTGTGCTCTATGATTAGATTTGCATGATTGCATAAAAGTAAACTAAATGCTAATCAAATTGAAAGCTAAAATGATAAATGATTGACTGAAAATTATATCATAATAATGATAATAAAAATTCTTGGGATCTTTGTGAAGGAAAAGAGTTTCTCTTTTATAGAAATCTCTCTTGAATCAACGGTCGAGATCGAACAAAAAGAGTGGCTCAGATTTGATTGAAGAAGCACAATCCATTTGCAAGTGATTCGATTAGTTGAGAGAGTCAGTTGACTGAACTGACTGATTAGTTATTTTGGAAACTTCCATATTCAATTTTCAGTTAATTGAAATGTTTCCAAAATGATAAACAATGGAGAATTAGTTAACTGAGTGGAACTGAATAGTTTCCAAAATGATAAATCAGTTAACTACATTTGATGATGTCATATGCTTTTTTAATAATTTAATTGATTTTGAATGCACATTTATGTTTTTATAATTAATTTACTTCCTTTTTGATTTAATTGAAAATTTAGTAATTTTTATTTAATTAATATATCAGAATATCAATTAAATAATTAACATAAGGTTTATTTTACAATGTATTATGATTTTAGGAATTAATTAATTAATCAAGTATGATGATAGATTAAGACCTAGGGTTTAGGTCAGATCAGTTCAAATTTGACAATTGTCTATTTGGTTTAGGACTTAGGGTTAATCAAGATTAGGGTTTCTTGATTAATTATTGAGATTGGGGGTCTAGGGTTTAGATGACCATTTTTAGGTGATTACAATTGCCCCTCTTTGAATTGATGTTCACTTAGCGCATTGATTCAAAGACTTGTTAGTGAGAAGACCCAAAATAGTTTGATTTGAAGCCATGAAACCATTATTTTGATGAAGAAGACTGAATCTGAGCTTGATTGGACGAAGATCGATCAAAAGATATAAAATAGAACATTTAGTTTGATTTGAAGTGATGAAAATAGACATCTATTAGGAACTCTTAAACATTTTTGATTGGTTTGAATGAATAACTAGTTATATTTGAAGCGGCGGAACTGATTACCGTTAAGAGATTTGATTAGCAAGAAAATTGACTTGATTTGAAGCGATGAAGCCAATTTAATCAATGTATCTAGTTTCAATAATGAATAGCCCATATAAGACCGATCTTGTCTGGTTTTGAGTGTATTCACCACTGTATAAGACCATTGATTAGGTTGCCTTTGATTTAGGATGATCTCAACTTGATTTGATGCGATGAAGCTGAGATGCCCCAAGCGATGGGGTTTTTATTGAGGATGTGATCACTAGAATGTTGATGTCCTAATCCTACCCCCTCAAGAGAGAAATAAAAATATAGCTAGGTGCCTCAATGATGAGAAGCAATTCAATTAAGTAGACAAATTAGGAAGAAACTGATCTGATTAGAAAGAGGCCCCATGTGGTTAGGACAAAAGATGTACTTGATGAGAGGTCATGTTTGACTGAGATTGAAGAAGAGTATGATACATGGATTGACTGGAAGAAAAGTATGAGAGATTTCCATTTCTTGTGCAAGCAGTCAGCTGCAGTTGACTGAAAAAGTCAAATGTTAGATTTCAATTTCAATCCCAAAAAATGGAATTAGGAGAGTCAAATTAGCCAAGGGGGTCATTTTAATGTCAATCAATGCACAACTGACCACTTGTCAAAAGGAAGATTGATCGATAAGAGCCTTGAATCCTTCACATTGGAGAGAGATATCAATATTATACAAATTTCAACACTATGAAGATGTAGATGAAGATGCAAGACTAACATGAATGCAACCAAAGGTGTAGTCAATGAGCTTTAGCTTTGAAAATTTTCATTATCGAGCATTTTTGGAACATCGGAGTCAATACAATCCTTACTGGTGCCACTACAACCATAAGAATATGAATATGACTCTCATCAGATAAGATATGAGAAACTAACATAAACATCAAGGAACAATAGTCGAGATGACCTGAATGTCATTTCTAGTTGATGTAGCAAGAGTACACCAGTATCGAGGCATTCAAATCCAAGATAACCATGAGTGCGATCTTGCATAAACATGTAGAGCAATAATATTCAAGGAGATAGTTCCGACCTCACCTTGGTGTAAAAGTAAACAATATTGAGGGATGTGAGGCTTTTTCGCCTTAATGTAGGAGCTCTTACCACATACACCCAGTTTATTTAACATTGCTGGATCATCGGGACCACACCAACAAGTAGTAGACAAAAAAATATTAATGAAACCAATGAGAACATGCAGCATACAAAGAGATGTTCAGCATACTTCAGCTAGTTTCAATGTTTTTGGATGTATATATGTATGAGATGTTGAGAAACACCATCGTGCTTGTGAGTTCTTTGTGTTTGAGTTCTATCAATTTATTGTTTACATTTGCGATATCCAAATTGTGTTAAGAAACATAGATGCATCCAAAGATAGTGTTAAGAAACACTGTTGATTATGGTGTTGAGAAACACCTGCTTGCGTTAGTAGTGAGTTGTCCTTCAAAAATGAAAATATTACTAAATCTGATATAATCCAAAGATGTGCACAAATTTGGGGACCCATGCCCCTAGTAGAAAATGAAGATGACTGAATTGACTCGTACTGCAAGGATAAATCTGATTTGATTTCCCTAGGTTATGACTCTAGATCAGTTTCAAGCTAGGAGGGTTCTCAAAAGAACCTAAGTTTCACGAACATGACTAAAAGCTATGTACAAACTGAAGCAAAGGATTTCCAAGACTAAGCATTGATAGATGGAGTGCTGAGTACAAGAGGCGCCTGTTTACAAGGTTTTCACCAAGGCACTTTTTCTTCTTTTTCAATTTTTTTTGTATTTTTCCATTTTTTGGGTATTTTCTGGTATACATTAGATCTCTTGAACATGTAGATATAGTTTTAGAACCATGGGAAATCTCATTCAACTAGAGCCAACATAAGCCATGTGCCCTCATGATAAGGTATACAAAAACTTATCCAGATGGATTTTGGGGGAAAAGAAGAAGACAACTATTCCCAGGACTGTCCTTTTCTTGTAAGACTAGAAGAATTTATGAATGAGAAACTTCATCCACCAGGTGGTACATTTTTTTTTTCAGGATATTTTGCAATTTTTATGATTTTTTTAGGACATTGCTATGTATAGGGTGTTGATCACTAAGAACTCCTTAGGTGTAGAAATTCTTCAAATGGAGAGTGTTGATGGGCTCTCGAAGTGGTTCTCCTTCAGGTGTGGAAAGTTGATATGCTCGAGAGCTGAATGTTGCGGTAATGATATAAGGACCCAACAAGTTGGGTTCAAACTTCCCCTTCCGTTCTCTATGTGACTCATTGTGGGGATTTTCTCTCAACACAAGGTCACCCACCTAAAGTTCTCTAGGTCTGACTTTATTTTTGTATCATCTGGACATTCTTTTCAGATAGGCTCTGAGGTGATCAAATGCCACTTTTCAACATTCATCCAACAGGTCTAGTTCTTGGAGTCTCAAAAATTTTTACTCTTCATCTGGTATAAATTTACGTAAAGAAACCCTAAGAGATGGGATTTCTACCTCTAGGGTTAAGACTTCTTCTACCCCATATACCAATGCAAATGGGGTTTCCCCTGTAGGTGTTCTGATGCTCATTCTGTAAGCCCATAATGTAGGATTGCTCTGCAGGTACCGATCCCTTCCAGACTTGTTAACCGTACGATGCAAGATTTTCAGAAAATTTTTATTTGAGGCCTCAGCCTGTCCATTACCTTGTGGGTAATAGATGGAAGAACAGTGTTGTTTGATTTTGAACTTTGCACATAACTCATCTATGGTGTTGTTCTTAAATTCTCCTCCATTGTTAATGATGATGGAGGAAGCTATGCCATAGCAAAAAATGATGTAGTTTAGAATGAATAATGAGACCTGTTGTCCTATCGCTTTAATGAGTGGGACCACTTCAACCCACTTGGTGAAATACTTGGTAGCTGTAATAATGAACTTATGTCCATTAGAAGATGAGGGATAAATCTTCCTGATTAGATCAAATGCACATTGTTGAAAGGGCCAATGTGTGACAAAGGGAATGAGCTCCCTTGCTAGAGCATGGATAAGATTGCCATGTAGCTGGCATTTCTTACAAGCTTTTTTGAACCTGATAGCTTCTTTCTCCATATCTAGCCAATACTACCCTGCTCTAAGCAATTTTCAGGCCTGAGTCAGACCGTTAGAATGAGAACCATAAATTCCTTCATGGACTTTAGGCAATGCATGTTTGGACTCTTCTTTTTCTAGACACCTAAGAAAAGTACTATCTAATCCTCACCCATACAAATTGTTGGCCACTAGAACATACCATGAGGCATTGTGGATGAGGTGTCATTTTTCATTTCTGGTTAGTCCATCAGGAATGACCTGATGATGTAGGTAAGAGTAAACTTGGTAATAACGAGAGGATTCTTTTTCAATAACTGAACAAACCATTTTAGATTCAGGAGAGTTATAAGAAGGGAAATGGATTTCTTCCACTAGGAACTCATATCATAAATTAGCCTCTTATTGTCGTGAGGATACTAATGTAGCCATGTCATCAGTTGCTCTGTTCTGTGTCATTGGGACTTGTTGAAATGTGATAAAAGTGAAATATTTCTTAAAGTCATCAACCATTCATTTATAAGGCATGATTTTTTCATCCTTAGTCTGGTATACATCATTGATTTAGTTGATTAAAAATTGAGAGTCACCATGGACATGTAACTCAGAAACATTCCATTCAAGAGCCAGTTTCATTCCATTTACCAGTGCTTCATATTCTACTATGTTGTTTGTACAAGGAAACATGAGCTTGTACACCTTTGGAATGGGATAGTTTTGAGGAGTCAGAAATATACTCCCTACACCTAAACCTCTTTTCTTGAAAGAGCCATCGAAGAACATTTTGTAGGATCTGTGAGTGATGTGAAAAATAGATCCATCTGGGAACTCAACGTTGATTGGTTCATTTTCCTGTAGTGGAGCCTCAGCCAGTTGATCTACAATTTCTTTCCCTTTGATTACTTTATGCTCAATATATTCTATGTCAAATTCACTAAGAAGCATAACCCATTTAGCCAATCTGCCAGTGAGGGTAGCTTTACTTAGGAGATACTTCAAAGGGTCAATTTTAGCCCCTAGTTTGACTCATTGAGCCAACATGTAGTGACACACTTTCTAAGATGCAAAGACTACTACCAGGAATTATTTCTTGATCATAGAGTACATCTCATAGGATACCAATGTTCTACTGATATAGTAGATAGCATGTTCTTTTTTGTTCTCATCTTCTTGCACTAGAAGTGCCCCCAGTGACGTTGAGGTCTGAAATGTACAGAATCAATGGTTTTCCTTGTTGAGGTGGCATGAGTACTGGTGGGTTGGCTAGGTACATTTTGATTTAAGTGAAACTATTGTCACATTCTTCACTCCATTGATAAGTATTGCCCTTGTGCAGAGTCTTTGTAAATGGTTGTGCTCTATCATCCAACTGTGAGATGAACCTTCTGATAGACTGGATTCTCCCTTGGAGTTTTCTCATCTGGCTGATGTTCGTAGGAGGTGGCATTTCTAGTATCGCTCATACCTTTTTAGGATCGACTTCTATGCCTTTAGTTGAGATAATATAACCCAACAGCTTGCCAAAGGTAACACCAAATGCACATTTCTTAGGATTCAACCATAATTTAAACTTTTCCATTATGTCCATGATTGGGCCTAAATCTTGTAGGTGCATAGATCTTTTCCTTGATTTATCAAGGGTATCATCTACATAGTCTTCCATGGTTTTGTGCATCATATCGTGGAAGATAGTTGTTACTGCCCTCTAATAGGTAGCTCCTACATTTTTCAAACCAAAAGGCATGACATTCCAGTAGAATATACACCAAGAACATGTGAAAGTAGTCTTTTCTTGATCCTTTGGAGAAATCTTGATTTGGTTGCACCCTGAGAAACCATCCATGAGAGAATACATTTCATACCCAGCATTCATGTCTAGAATCATGTCAATTTTAGGAAAAGGAAAGTCATCCTTTGGACATGCTTTGTTGAGATCCCTAAAATTAGTTCAAACTTTGATGGATTGTTCTGGCTTCGATACTAGTATGATGTTGGAAATCCATTCAGCATAATTAATAGCTCGGATGAATCCAAATTTGCGTAGTTTTTCCAGTTCATCCTTGATAAGTAATGCAACATGAGGGTGCATTTTTCTGAGTTTTTGTTTTATAGGTTTTACTCCAAGAGCTATTGAGAGATGGTGCATAATAAGATCTATATCTAAACTAGGCATATCTGAGTATGTCCATGCAAATTTTATCTTATTCTCTTTAAACAAGTCTATGAATTCCTTGAGCTCTTCTACAGACAAAGTTTAGCCACATGAATGATATGTGGGTGTTCCTCTGTACCAATATTCATTGGTTGAGTTGGCTCTATGAGCACTGATGATTGTTCCTATAAATGACTAGGAAGACATCAAGCATCTCATCCTCAGGTGCCTCAGAGATGTTTTCACCATTGGATGTGTCTTTTCTTTTTACTGTTTTGGAAATTGAAACTGTGACAATGTGGTTTTCGCCTTCAGACCCTTTTCTTTATTTCATTTTTATTTTATAACTGAGATACCTGATGTCTACTTTTATCATGCTCACATTAGGCTCATTGGTGGAAGAAGTGATAGGTTTAGCAGTGTTAAGATAGTAGGCTAAAGCATAGTCATTGGGGAATGTAGGAATTTCAGCAAGTTGTCTTTGTAAGGACCAATCAATGAGTTCAGGATGCATTAGTGGCAAAGGTTCAATGGGTTCGAGAGCGTTCATAGTATGTTCATCATATATGAGGAATGTTAAGTAGATTCCTAGACCTAAACCTTGTATAAAAATGTTCAAATCAAAAAGAGCCCTAACAACATCATCATAGCCCATGTCAGTGATAGGATGTCCTAATTAGTCTGACCTAGCCTCTAAGCCTTCACCTACTTTGAGCACGGGTACATATCACTAAACTGTATCCACCTCTTTGTATAAAGTTCCATCTGAAAGACTCTCAAACTCATATTCATAGGAGTCCATTTCATCATTAGGTTGCATATCAAGGACATGAGTGAAATCTACTCTTTGCCCCCAGGTTGGATGAGTTCTACCTAAGAATTCTGCTATGGTTAGACAACTTTTTTCTTTAGCTTGTTCAAATGTAGTGGGCTCCAACTGATCAAAAGTCCTTGGTGATTCCTCTATAACATGTTCTTTAGTAGCATTGACTTGGGGTGTATCTTTGTCAAAGAGAAGAGCCAAAATATTGAAAGGAATGGGGGAAAGATACACATCCTCCACATCAAAATCATCCAAATCATCCCACTTGCTAGTGGGTATGTTAGTGTTTTGTACTATTGTGTTCTACTCTTCATTAACCTAATGTACCTTTCCTTTATCTAGGCAATTCTTTTCTCTTTGTTCTTTCTTGGATAAGAACCCTAGACTAGTTGTGTCTCTAGGTTGTCTATATTCAACAGAGATTAGTTATTTAAGTCCATTTTTATTAGGTCCAATGGGTCCTTTACCTGAATAACCCATTTTACAAGCCACCTTATACCCCACTCTGAATGTTTTTGGGGGTATTACACGTTGTTCAACTTCTATATTTTCAGGTTTCCTTATATAAAAAATCCAAAGCGACTCTTTCCTCTTGTGCATCCTCTAATGGTGTGTTGGCTTTAACAAAGTTATCATCATAAATTTCTTGGGATGTTGTTGGTTTCATCTCTTCCGACGGTTTTCCATAAGATGTAGGTGTTCTGGGAAGAGATGTGAGTGACAATACGGGTTCCACTGTGTATCCACCCCTACATGTGTCCTTTATCTTGAGTTTCTTTTCCATTTCTTTAAGAAAAATTGTAGTTGATCCAGAGTTGGACACCTCACTATTGTGCAGGACTAGGGTATCTACTGCTTTTCTTAATGCGTTATAGGAATAACTAGTGTCTACAAGAATAGTGACTTCTACACCATTGAATAACAATTTGACGCACTGATGGAACGTTGATGGCATTGCCTACATCTATGAATCTAGGGTATTCCCAATAGAATTTTGTAGGCTAGCGGGAGATCTAGAACTTGGAAGGTAACATCCGTCACAACAAGACCTACTTGGATTGGTAAAGTTATGAGACCTTTAGAAGATCTTTCTTGTTCATCATACACCTTGATAGTGATTTTATTTTTAGGATCAATGACGTTCTCTAAAAAGCCTAGTTTCTTGATTAACCTGTATGTATAGATATTCAACCCTATGCCTCCATCTATCAAGACTCATCTGACACGGTGTTTATGGATCATGACTTAAACATGTTACAAGAGATTGTGTGGATGATTTAAAGAGTTGTCATCTTCTTCTGAGAATGATAGGCAATGTGGTGAGGTCAAGTGAACCACCATGGATTGAAACCGATCTAGATCCAAGTCCTTAGGGAAATTTGTAGTTGATATCACTTTATCCAAGACATCTCAGTGATATGGAGAGAGTTTGAGCAATTCAAAGATTGAAATTTGGGCAGATATTCTATGCAATTGCTTGACGATGCTATAGTCCGCAGTATAGGAAGAAGTTAGTTGTTTGGACTGTGATACTTTAGGGGTACCCACAGTGGTTTGTTTGCTAAGAGGTACCTAGGATTTGGGTACCGATGGTTTATTGGAAGATGATGAAGGGTTGGAAGATCCAAAACCCCCTAGGGTGACCTTTTCTTGCACTCAAGTCACTACATTGGCCGATCAAGACTCTTTCTCTTTCTGCTTGATGATGATGACATTGCAATATTCAAAATGAGATGGCTCAAGCATGTTGATGATGTTGTAGTAATTGTTATAATAAGTGTGATTTATTTGAGATCCTTTCTTAGAAGTTTCTCCTTTTTTATGTTCCAGGAAAGGATCTTTGAATGCCTTATGATCAACATTCTTGTTGTGATTATCAACCGCAATTTTTTTGTTATCAATGAGATCTTGGATCTCATGTTTGAGTCTCATGAATTTTTTTGTCGTGTGTCCTTTGTTTCTATGGAAGTGATAGAAATCATTATCTCTCCACCATTTAGGTTTGATTTTTGGATCATATGGTTTGGAGTTATCTGGCAATGTGATCAGATTGTTTGCCAGTAGAGTTTGAAGTGCAGATTCATAGGACTCACCTAAAGAGTAAAAGTATCATTTACGTTTAATCCATGGTTTGAATTTCAACAAACTGCTGGTCCCTTTAGAAGATGAGGATTTAGTGATATTTTTAGCAGTTTTTAGGGCCTTGGAGCCACTTGTTAGATTGAAGACTGTTGGTTTTGAATGGGGAGCAGAGTGATCAACTACTCCATCATTTACCACATGCTTGTTTTTGTTCAAATATTTAGCTTTGTCTTTGGATTTGGAACCAAACTTGTTTTCTTTATAGAGGGTAATGCCATCCTTTTTAACAAGCACATCTTATATCTTTATCGCGTTTTCCACCATTTTATTGAAAGAGGGTGGACATTGCATCTGAAGAGGGTAGTTTAGTTATGGAATTAGAACACTAGCAAAAATATTCATCTTTTCAAACTCAGGCACTATTCATGGATATCTAGAAAAAATATTTCTCCAACACTGAAGAAAGGTCAGAAAGGGTTCTCCTGTGTTTTTCTTCATGTTGCATAAATCAATCATCATCACATGATGTTGGATATTTTAAGAATATTGTTGCAGGAAAAGATTCATCAGTTCATTGAAATTTTTTATACTAGTGGGTAACTTTGAGAACCACTCCATAGCTTGGCCACTCAAAATCCAAGGAAATAGATGCATAATATATGTCTCGTCATGCATAAATTCTATACAAAGAGCACCGAATTATCGGATGTGATCTTGTGGATCAGAGTGACCGTTGTACTTATCAAATCATGGAATTTAAACCTCGTGCGGGAACGGAGGTAAGTACAAATATTTATCAGAAGGAAAAGGACATATTGGGTTTAAATAAAACCTTGTGTTGGGTGTTTCTTTTTCCTTTTGGAGTTTTTGTAATTCTATTTGCATAGTTTGCATTTGTTTAGTTATGAGTGTCATGGGTGTCTCTTCTTCTCTAGCAATGATATCCTTAGCTTTGAAGTGAGGTGGAAATTGAGCACCTTGCTCTGCTAGGTCAAGGAAATATTGTTCCTTATCCCGATTTAGGATTGTTTTCATGAGTTTTACGAACCTCTTATCCTAGAGACATTTATCAATCTCTTCCTCACGAGGGTCTGATGGACTTGAGGAGTGTTGACTATTGCGATGGTTGGTACCATTGGAGAGGTCTCTCCGTCGAGACCTACCTCTACCTTTTATTTCTTCTGACATCTTAGGACTAGGTAACTTGTCCTTTGAGGATTATGATCTAGGAGGAATTTTAGGATCTCCCTCGGAGAGAAGATTCTCTCCAAACAAGGAGTTGTCTTCAAATGGGAATCCATGTTTTTCTTCTTCATGAAATTATCTAAAATGACTTCTAGTTCACATAGGCATAAGATAAGTTGATTCTCTTGACTGACACCATGGTGATATCTAAAGTGTTGTCTAAATCCAAGACCAAAGAGACCAAGAGATAAACATCCAACCGAGGAGGAGATAGAAAAGACTTTGATCTTGAGTCAAGGTTAATGAACCCATTCTCACAACTCAAAATAAGGATAGCGTAGGCAAAGATGATAAGATTGAACAAAAGGACTCAGTCAATTAGACAAGTGTAACAACTTCAGATTTCAAGAAAATGATAGGTTGGAATAACAACAAATTGTAGTCATATACCAACTAGTAATGGCATTCAGAGAGTACAGATCTTAGAATAGACAGAAAACTGGCAGACAAACCCCAAACCAAGATTAGATCAAGTAGAGAAAGGAAATACAGACATAAGACAACTTGCTGTTAATGCAAAATGGGAAAGTGTCGCATGAAGAAAAACTTTCACACACAAAGATTGTCATAGGCTTGTGTGAAACTTTACAGCCTAGCGCGAAGAATAGCAGAACTGGTGAGACAAATTAGTGAGCAAATACCCATAGAAGGGCAAAATGTCGCGGGAAGTTTAACTAATTATCGCATGAAGATTGCCATAGAGTGGCATGAAGATCTAGAATGTCATGTGAAATGCTACAGAAAGCCAGACAAAGTTTCACAAAAATAGATAGCTTGGACTGATTAAAGACAAATTTGCATTTAAGAGACACATATTGTACTTTTCTCTAACAAAGTTTGTGCAGATTGTTTTGGATGTTTTAGATTTTGCAAGTTTGAGTTTTTGACAATTTAATCAATTGTGACACAAGCAGTAGTTAAAAAAAATTCAACCGAGGACAAATCAACTCGAAAGAATAAGGGGGTATGTGATAAGTTTGAACATTTGGAGATTTGAACAGAAAACACACACTTATCTTTATAATGGTAGAGAAGAAAAAATATTTTCCCCACAACTTATGTGCATGCATTCACCTCACACAATAGTGTCACCCCCGAGAGGGTGCCTGTGTTTTTTGTGTTTCCAAGGACTTAATAGTATATGTTCAAAGGTTATCCTTAAAGAAGGGGCCAGTATCATATACCACCTTCAAATGTCCAGGTGCATGCCTATGGTGAGAATCTATGGGAGAGAATTTTCCCTCTCCCTCCGCAAAGATTATGCCTCCTTTTGGAGGTGAACCAAGTGGGAAACTAAGAAAAGGTGTTTAGTAGGCTTCAGTTCATATTAACCTTTGGTGCCCTCGCAAGCAAGGTTGAGACATATTGTGTGCTAAAAATGTGTCACACTTCTATGAGTCATTCCATCCAAGGTTTCTCAAGAATGAGGCCTCAAATATCGACTCATAGCTCTCTAGTAATGGAGTACAAAGGTTTGTGATGGAGGCCCTCAGATTGACCTAGTTGTGACTATGGAAGTACACCATGAAATGAGAGATTCAATGCATGAAAATGAAATCTACTATATATGATTCCAATGCATGGAAGGAAATTAATCTAAATGATAACAATGCATGATTAATCTATGAAAGGAAATATGCAAGCTAATCTAATATGAATCTAATCTACATGAATAGCCATGGATGCAAGAAGAAGAAGACAAGAAGAGAGAAGTTGCAATATCCAAGCTTGAGTGCTCAAATCCTCCTCCGAAATTGCTCTCCAAACTCACAACATAACAATATTATGAAAAAGATGATATGAATGAGAAGGAGAGGTCTCCTTTTAAAGGAAAGTGAACAGTTGAGATTAAGAGGAAAAAATCAAAGGCTATGATTAAGAGGAAAAAATCCCACCACCTAGGAGGATGTGAAGAAAAAGAGATTTTTATTTAATTTTTTTCCTTTTTCATCAAATAAAGTGCTTTAAGTGGGGATTTTTGTTTATTTAATTAAAAGAGGGGTTTTCTTTTAATTAAATAAATTAGAAGAATTTAATTTAATTAAATGGGAGGAATTTAATTAAATTAAATAAGATGAATTTAATCAAATTAAAAGGGAGAAATTTAATTTAATTAAATAAGATGAATTTTATTTAATTAAAAGGGAGATTAAATCTTTTAATTAAATAAAAATGATCAAACCTTAGGAAATATTGAAATAATTGAATTAATT
>MU228423.1:941863-956177 GCA_018584345.1 Thuja plicata | reverse complement strand
TTATTTAATTAAAAGGGAGATTAAATCTTTTAATTAAATAAAAATGATCAAACCTTAGGAAATATTGAAATAATTGAATTAATTACGATTTGATCAAGGAAATTGATTTGAATTAAAATGTTGCAAATCATTGATTTGGGAATTTGATAAATTGATAAATGGGGCCCATAGTCTAGGCAACCATTTTAGGGTGCATGCATTTTCCCCTCTTTGACTAATGTGTGATCATTCTAGGAACACATGTAGTGAAAGAATATAGTTGAAGTGTGAGATCGATTTGGGATCACAAAACAACATAGACATCAACACCGTTGTAAATAAGTAATTGACATCAGAACAAAGATAAGTTGATTGCAAAAAAAATACAAGGTCAACACCATTGTAAATAAGTAGGTTACATGTCCGAGATAATAATCTCAAGCAAGGTTGCCCCAAGCGGAACAAATGATAGGATTGATAAAGCTTAATCAAGGATTGAAGTTTGATACGTACTGCCCTCTCGTGATCAAAATCAAAATGGGATAGAGGAGAAACAACAAATTGATAAATTTGATCAAATCGAACTAAAGATAAGGTTCTTGATGTAAGATGAAAGATATAAGGATCAGAGAACCAATGTAGATCATCAAGCACGAAAAATTATGCCCCAAGGTTGAATTAGAAGAAAAGAAGTGGGGTGAAAGTGAATGGAAGATAGAAGTTTAGAAGAGGTAGAAAGAAATGGAGAGAAGAAAGAGAATTTGCCTTAGGAAAGAGAATACCCCAAAATTAATCAACTGTTTAAGATAGAAAATTTTGATTGAGATCACGAAAGAAGATAAGGAAATGAAGATCAAACATGACCATAGTTGATTAAAAGTCCACAAGAAAGATGAAGGAAACCCTCTCAAACTCATAATGCAACCTAAAAATGTAAACTAACATGAGGTCTAACAATGCAAGCTACATGAAAATGCAAAGGTGTACTTACAATAGAGAAACAGGGGTGCAAAGGCCTCAAGTAGCGCCCGTTTCCAGGTTTTCACCACTTGGATTTTCTTACAATTTTTTCTCTTTCATTTTTTTCATTTTTTTCTTTAGGACTTTTTATAATTTTTTTGAATTTTTGCTACCAAGGAGCCTGTTTCTAGGTTTTCACCAAGGCACTTTTTCTATTTTTTTTTATTTTTTTTTATTTTTGAATTTTTTTGTATTTTCGGAATATATAATTTTTTTTGAGATACATCAAAGTGCCTATTGCTAGGTTTTCACTAAGATGATCATTTTTTTAGGACATTTTCCAATTTTTAGAATTTTTGACAATATATCATTTTTTTGGGATTTGTTCAGGATCAATAAATATGTACAAAATGATGCCCCCAGACAGAATGGGCATCATGGATAGAACTTCTTTAGGTGCAAGACATTGATAGGATCAAGGAGCTATTCTCCCTCCTCTGTAGATAGTAAATAAGCACCTTTCCCAAAAGCTATTGTAATGATGTAAGGTCCAAGCCAATTGGGTTCAAATTTGCCCTTTTGATCTCTATGATGTTGATTCTTAGGATTTTCACGTAGGACAAGATCTCCCACTTGGAATTCTCTAGGGAAAACCTTTTTGTTGAAGGCTTTGGACATGTGCTTTAGATAAACCCTCATATGGTCAAATGATGCTTGACATTTTTCATCTAGAAGTTCTAACTCTTGAAGTCTCAAGGCGTGGTAGTCTTCATCTGTAACTAGACCATGGAGAGAAACTCTAAGTGAAGGAATCTCAACCTCCATAGGTAACACTGCTTCAGCTCCATAGGCAAGGGAAAAAGGAGTAACCCCAGTAGGAGTAAAAATACTCATTCTATAGGCCCACAAAGCCGAAATTATCTATACATGCCAATCTCTACCATTCTTACAGACTGTTCTATTTAGGATTTTAAGAATGGTCTTGTTTGATGCCTCTGCTTGACCATTTCCTTGCGGGAAGTAAATGGAGGACCAATGTTGTTTAATCTTGAATTTCTTGCAGATTTGTTTAAGGTCCTTATTTTTAAACTAGCCTCTGTTGTCAGTAATAATTTCAGAAGGAACTCCATATCGACAGATGATATGGTTCAGAATGAATAGAGAGACTTTCTTGCCTGAGGCAACATAAAGTGGGACAACTTCTACCCATTTAGTGAAGTAATGAGTAGCAGTGATGATAAATTTGTGTCCACTTGATGAGTTGGGATGAATCTTCCCAACAAAATCAAAGGCCTAGCACTGAAATGACCAATGAGATATAGAAGGAATGAGCTCCCTACCTGGACCATGTATCAGGATACCATGTTCTTGACACTTTTCACATGACTTTGCAAAAGCTACTGCATCAATCTGCATTGTAGGCCAATAGTACCCCACCCTAAGCAACCTTCACGCCATGGCAAGACCATTGGAGTGTCCCCCACAGATGCCCTCATGGATGTCAAATAATGCTTGGTCAAATTCTTCCTTTTCTAAGCATCTAAGAAGTGTTCCATCTAGACCCCTCCTATAAAAATCAACAGCAATAAGGGAATGGCGAGAGGCGTTTCGGGTAAGGTTTCTGCATTCAGATCACTTAAAGGTTTTAGGTATGATGCCATCACGAAGATATGAGTAAATGGCACCATAATGGGATGACTCATGACCAACAAGGGTACAAATGACATGGATTTCTTGGTAGTCAAAGATAGGGTGATGTAGCTCTTCCACCAGGAATTCAAATCTAGATTCATGTTGTTCTAACTAAAGAAGTGAAGCAAGTGTATCCATATCATCAGCTGATTTGTTCTCTGCTCTAGGGATTTTCTGAAATGTGACAAATGTCAAGTATCATTTCAAGGAATCAACCATTTTCTTGTAAGGTGCCATTTTCTCATGTTTTTTTTGTATTCATCATTAACTTGGTTGATTATCAGCTGTGAATCCCCATAGATGTGTAACTCTATGATTCTCCATTCTATGTCCATCCTAAGTCCATTTGTTAAAGCTTCATACTCAACAATGTTGTTTGTACATGGGAACAATAATTTGTAAGACTTAGGAATTGTGTACCCATGAGGAGAAACAAATAACACACCATCTCTTGAACCATTTTACATAAAAGATCCATCAAAGAATATCTTCCATGTTCTTTCAATCATATACATGAGGTTCTTGTTAGGGAAGTCAACTTGAATAGGTGCATTATCTTGTATTGGGAAATCAGCCAATTGATCTGCTATGGCTTGTCCTTTGATTTATTTACGCTCAATGTACTCTATGCCAAACACTGAAAGTATCATCATCCATTTAGCAAGTTGACCTGTGAGGGCAGCCTTACTTAGCAAGTATTTGAGTGGATCTATTTTTTTATGAGGTGTATAATGTGTGCAATAATGAAATGTCACAACTTTTGGGAAGCAAACACAACAGCAAGGTAAGCATTCTCAATGCTAGTGTAATTAACCTCATATGAAACAAGAGTACGACTAATGTAGTATATTGCTCTTTATTTCCCATTTTCATCAAGTTGAGATAGTAATGCCCCCAAGGAAGATTCTATTGTTGAAATGTATAAAATAAGTGGTTTCCCCAGGATAGGAGGCATTAAAATAGGAGGATTTGCTAAGTATCTCTTGATTTGATCTATGCTCTTTTGACAATCCTCATTCCAAACACAATTGAATCCTTTGTGTAAGTTCTTGTTGAAGGATTGAGCTCTATCTGCCAGTTGTGAAATGAATCTCCTTATAGATTGAAGACGTCCTTGAAGACTCCTCATTTGACTAATGTTTTTAGGAGGTGTCATATCTATGATTGCTTGAACTTTTTCAAGGTCCACCTCTATTCCTTTTGGTGAAATGATGAATCCAAGTAGTTTTCCATAGGTAAATCCAAATGCACACTTTTTAGGATTTAACCTTAGTTGAAATTGTTCCATGTGATCTAGAACTACTTCTAAATCATCTAAGTGTGTATCACTTTGTTTAGACTTGGCCAAGGTATCATCCACATAATCTTCCATGTTTTTATGCATCATGTTATGAAAAATGGTTGTCATAGCTCGTTGATAGGTAGCTCCTACATTTTTTAATCCAAAAGGCATAACGTTCCAACAATAGGTACCCCATGCTCAAGTGAATGCAACCTTTTTTTTTATCTTCAGGAGCTATCTTAATCTGATTGTACCCACAAAAACCATCCATTAAGGAGTAAATCTCATAACCCGTAGTCATATCCACTATCATGTATATATTGGGGAGTGGAAAGTCATCCTTTGGGCATGCTCTATTGAGATCTCTAAAATCTGTGCAAACTTGAATGGATTTGTCATGTTTGGAAACTGGTACAATGTGTGATATCCATTCAGCATAGGCAATAGCTCTTATAAATTTTGCACCAAGGAGTTTTTCTAATTTTACTTTGACTAGAAGAGCTATGTGAGGATGCATCTTTCTCAATTTTTGTTTAACTAGTTTGACATTTGGAGCTTTGGACAAGTGATGCATGATAAGATTAATGTCCAATCCTGGCATATCTGAATAATTCCATGCAAAATTGATCTTTTTCTGTAAGAACTTAGTGTAAGCTTCTTTTTATTTTGGTGACAAGTACTCAACCAAGTGTACTATTTGTGGAGCTTCATCTATACCCAAATTGACTGCTTGTGTTGGTTCAATAAGCACTAAAGATCATTCCTGAAAATAGCTAGAGAGATGATCAAGTACCTCATCCTTAGGTGCCTCAAAGAGGTTTTCACCTTCAGATACGTCATTTGTTTTTACTTTTTTTGGTTCTGACACCGCCACACAGTGGTTTTCACCATCAGAACACCTATTCTTTTTATTTTATTTTCTTTTTATCTTGTGACTAAGGTGCTTGATGTCTGGCTTGGTCATACTGGTAGCCGGTTCACTGCTGGAAGAGACTACAGGTTCAATGGCATTTAGGTAACAAGCTATCTTATAGTCATTTTGGAATGTTAAAAGCTTAGGTTCTTGATAGCGTTGGGACCAATCAATGAGCTCAAGATGAACAAGGGGTAAATCAACAATTGGTTCAAGGCCATAAATGTGAATGATATTATTGCTGGTGACTGAAGAGTTAGAGTCTGTCAAGTATCCCTCTAAGCTACCCAAATCAGGATTCATCCTAACAAGTGAAGAATCGTCCACTAAGGCAACATGTGGGTTCAAAACCTCTGATCCTACACATGACTCATTGGCTACCTCAAGTGGAGAACTAAAAGTGTGAACAACATCAACATCTATATCAACTGTTGAGGTCTCTAAAAAAGACTCCCATTCATACTCATTAGAACTTGTATCTGAACTGTGACTAGGATGCTTACACCATGAAGGTTTGGGACATCGTGATGTAGAAGGTCTAGTTTCATCAAAAGTAGCACTTTCTCTTTCAATTAAATGAGCAAGATTCTTAAGCTGGTGTTCTCTATTAGGATCTTCAATATCTGATTCTTGTTATAAAGTTGCAACTGATGCATGGGTGGCTGAAATATCTGAATCTCTCCAAAGGAGACTAGTGGAAGGGACCCAATCTTCACACATATCTTGTTGATTTGTCAAATTAGGTACATACTCTGGTTCATTGTCACTATCCAACTTTTCAAAGAGAGTATTAGTACGCTTGTTGCAATTTTCAAATCCTAGGCCAACTGGCTTCTTAGACTTGCATCCAAATTTAGCATGATCAAGAGGTTCAGACCTAGCATCCAAATTGTGATTAAGATGGCCATATCCAAGATAGCCCATCTTTTTGACAAATGTATACCCTCTTCCATAAACCTTAGGAGAGGGAGAGAAGTTCTCATTGTGCATATATTTTTCTTCTCTATAGATCCAGTCTCTAACAAATGTTTCCTCTTTCTCATCTTGAACAGGCACTGATGATTCCACAAATTTTCCAAATAAAGTCATAGCTGAAGAGGAAGGTTTCCTCTCTTCTGAATTTTTTCCATAAGACCGAGGTGAAACTGGTAATGTTGTGAGGGAGTTGAGTTGATACCCCCCATACCAAGGTCTATCGTTTTAAGCTTGTCTTTGCATTCAGCTAAAGTTGCATCAAAATATTCTACTTCTCTATTGAGGGGAACATGAGCCCCTGCTAAAATTGAATTAACAGATAAAGTGTTATCCCCAAGTATAAAAATCTCTATTCCATTGTAGGGGAACTTAACACATTGATGATAGGTAGACAACACTACTTGCACATCATGAATCCATGGTCTACCAAGTAAGATATTATACGCAAGGGGTCCAGCATCAACTATTTGAAATAAAATATCCTTTTGAACAGGGCCAATACTAATTGGAAGGACGGCCAACCCCTTGGAACTTATTTTTGTCTCATCATAGGCTTTGATAGTGTAGACACCTAAATTTGACCAGTGTATCTTAAGCATTCAAAATTGTAAATCTCATCTCAATGCATTAAAATGGATCAAATTAAATGGACATTTATCAAGAAAAATGGACAAAAAAATTAAATTAAATCAAAGGATTAAATAATCATGAAATCAAATAATTAAATTCAAGCCTAAAAGGGATTAATCAAATTATGCAATTGATTTTAATCAATTAATTGTATAGTTTAAATAAAAAGAATCAAATCCAACCCATTCACCCTTACATGGATAAATTAATTAAATGATTGAATTATATAATTCCTAATTTCTTTGAGGACAACCAACCAATTTTCCCTCCATTTGAAAACACCTCAAATCTTTTGACTCAACCAAAGCTTGATCATGATCAACTCACTCTACCCCCTACCCTTGGTAAATTGCAATAAATACAAGCCATTTTCTTTGTGTTTGGGATCCAAGAATTTCAAGAGCAAAGAATCCTTATTATAGGCATTTGGAGAGCATTTGATAATATTTCAGCATTTGCATAGCATTTAGAATATCATATTTAGAAGCATTTGTTGGTTTTATAGCATATCTTGGAGCATTTTGAGCTAGATTAGAGAATTGTTTATCATTTACTTATCATTCTAAGATTGTTCTTGGGAGAGATTAAGACTAAGAGCTCTCTTAACAAAGCTTAGATAGAGAACCATGAGATGTCATGGGTTTTAAACTTCAATTCTTAGATTAAATAGCCTTATCTTTCCATAGAGTTGTTTCTAATCCTGATTTCATGAAGGTGTAATCACACACACACAAATGGCGCCCACTGTGGGGCTTTAAGCCTCATTTCTAACATTTTATCTTTATACTTTGTGTGTTTTTGCATTATTCTTTGTGTTATTTTGTAGGAAAATAGGAGAAGAGCCACCTATGTAGTATTCAGAGCCGCCTGTGAGCAGTAAAGCACTGCCTATGGAGTTTCCTTCATCTCCATCTTTCTTTCTTCAGTCGCCTATGAGATAAAGTGTGCTGCCTGTTAGATAAAGTGTGCCACCTGTGAACTTTCAAGAGCCACGTTCCAGCAACACTTGATAGCATTTTATACTTTCTGTGCCGCCTGTCATTTTTATTTTGCCGCCTGTGGATTTTCCTCAGCCACCTATTAGGATTTAAAAGTCACTTTGAAAGTTTTTATTTACGTGTAGTAACATTTAAATAACGCTTATAAGCTGTTAAATTCCATGCAGGTCTTTCTACTTTAAATTAGGTTTTTAATGGTTTACTCACTATTTTGACTCTCTATATTTTTCTTTTCTGCAGATGAAAAATCACCCAATAGTGCAGAAACCAAAGAAATGAGTCACAAGGCTTAGCAAAGAGGTGAGAATTAAAAATGATAAACAAATACATGCAGCTAATCTCTTAGAGAGTTTATTTGAAGAAGAACACCTTTATGATCATTACATTAAAGTGTTTTTTTTCTTATAAGAGAAAATTTCCCACTCTTTAATTGATTTTCATGCCTAGTTCTTCAAGATTTGATTTGACAAAATTCAATTAAAAGAGCTTTTAGGAGGGAAATTATCATTTTATTTTGCAAAGTTTTTCTTCACTTTATCTCTATTTGTGTTGACTAACTTGGTGGAGGAGCCGGAGTGGGAACAATCGCCACTAGGTGAGTAGAAATAAGCCACATCGATCAAAAATGCACCTAGCCTTTGCTAGCTTTGAAAATGAGGTATTTATCTTGACAAGCTTGCATTGATTAAATTGTGGCATTTCATTTAAATCTAGTAATTAGGAAAATCCTTCTAAGTTGTCTAAATTGAACAAGCATTAGGCATATGCTCTTCACTTTTTGGAGTGAATCAGAAAGCCAAACATGCAAATTCAATTTAGTGCAAAATAAAAGGATAAGGAATTGAACCACACATCTCAATTTTAAGAACCTCCTTGTCAAGAGGTTGAAAATGATCAATTTTTGCTTGAGGCGTTTGGAACAAAGGAAAACAATACGGATATGCTCTTTAATCTTTGAGTGAATCAGATTCCCAAACTTGTTGGACTAAGTTCAATTCTTTCTTTCCATATACATGTTAGCTAAAATAGAGCTTTAAAGGGCCTGCCTCCTAAGATTTTCCTTACAAGGACCATGAGAGGGAACGACCCAAAGTGGGAGATATTCACTTTTACCGTGATGTCGTTTGACCCACTATAAATAAATGCACTTTACCTTAATCAGAAAGTGACAAAACCTTGTACAAGCCATCCTTACTTCCTCTAGTAGTCCTTTGGGATTGTGTAAAATTGTACTTTCATGTGTGTGGGAAGCCCGCAAGGGGGTAAAGGATCTTGGCAAGATTTATAACGGAAGGGATTTGATATCTTGATAAAATAGCGAACCTACCTTTATGGAGCCATTATTAAAAGCCAAATTTGTTTGACTCTAAGGTAGACTATTTGGAAGAAATTCTTGTGCATGCCCGTAAAAACATCCAAGAACATACACTTTTAGTGTGGCTTTAGGGATATGGTACAATTTTTATTTGTGTGTTGAGCTTGTACTCTATTTTCATGCAAGAATCTTTTTTTGACAAATCTGATCAAAGCCTTTAAATTTTTAAATCTAGAAAATAACAAAAAAAAATGATAAATTGAACTTTGATCAATAAAGCACCATGTACCAACACTTTAGAGCCATTTACAAACAAAAGCGGGCCTCTTACAAATCTTAAAACACCACCTGAAAACATTCAACAACCGCATAAGCCACTGGAAAGTGTCACATGTCAATAGTATAAACCCGCTTATCAACAGGCAAACTCTGCCTGCTAACTGCAGAGTGCCACGTACCAGATTTCCAGTGACCGCGTATTAACAATTAAAGGCCACCTACACATAGGCAAGAGTCACATAGAAACAAAAAAGGGAAAACTATGGATATATACCGAGGGGTTAAAAATAAGAAAATTCCCTTTTTGGATACCCTTTTGGATGTTTTACGTTTGTGTATACTCAACTGGATCAGAATCCGCCATTATTGGGAATTTTGCAAAATTATACATGGATTGAGCGCTTAAGTGAGTTAAAAAACTAGGATCTTCATTCCATTTATGTTAATGCTGGTTTTTACTCGATCTCATTACATTAAGACTACCCTACAACCAGACGAATCTTATTTAAGGCAAGAGTGTCCTTTTTTGGGTGATCCTTTTAGCTCTTCAAGACCCTTACAAGAACCCATCAAGGAAACAAAACCAAGAATGTCTTTCCCATTTGGCCATATAGATCCCGATCAAATCAATCATGTAAACACGGATATGAACAACAATGGAGGGGGAAATGTTGATCCTAACAACAAAGGATCCAACAATAATACCAATGGAGGAGCAAACATTGACCCTAATAATCAAGGGTTGAAAAATAACAACAATAGGGGCAAAATTGACACTAATGATGAGGAGTTAACTGATGAAAAGGTTAATGAAGCTATGAAAAGTCCTTTCTTCATGAAACTTATGGAAAAAGTGTTGGAAAAAGACAAGGAAAAGTACTTCTTAGACCTATCACAAACATGTCTCAAACTTCCACATGATTATGATGTCACCAAACTCAAACAAGAAGAAGCTGAGGCTAATCCTATTGACATCATGAACAAACAATTTCAACTTTTCCAGATGCAATTGGACACGATAAAACAAAGTGGGGCTCCTAAACCCTTTTCTATCGAAGCTTTGTGTCCATTTCCATTTGATAAGTCTTTAATCATGATTCCATTTCCAACAAATGCTATTTATCCTAAATATGAAAAATATGAAGGAACATCTGATCCTAAAGATCACTTAAGGGAATTTTGTGCCTTAAGTCTTGAGTTCATGCATGACACAACTTACCTTATGAGTTTATTCCCTAGAAGTTTGGGAGGTATGGCAATGGAGTGGTTTTCAAAGTTAACCTCCGACATTCGAACCTTTGAGGAATTGGCCTCTAAGTTTGTAACTCACTATTCCTATAAAATCAAACATGAGGTTACAATGCTTAATCTATGTAACACAAAACAAAGAGAAGGAGAGGGATTCCTACTTTTCCTACAACAATGGAGAGAAGTATTTGCTAGATACCCTCGAAGTGTACCCGAAAAGGAGAAGATTGATATTTTTGTAAACAGCTTGAATCATGAAATGAACTATCGATTAAGGCTACAATGTCCTAGGTCATTTCATGACCTAATTGAGAATGGGGTGACAATGGAAGAGGTATTGGTATAAAGTGGAGAAATCAAACTTTACAAAGATACCAAGAATAACAACAACAAAAATACCTCCAACACAAACCAAAATTGAAATTCCCCCAACAACAACCGATTTTGGACAAAGAATAACAACAATAAAGGAGTGGTTAATTATGGAGTGGTAGAGGCTAACACTTTAAAGGCTACCCCTTTCAATCTCACTCAAAACTTAGTTCAAGCCAATAATGTGAACCAAGCACCAAAAGTTCCCTTTAACAACAACAAAACTAATAACAACTTTGGGAATAATCAAGGGGCTCACAAACCTAAACCTTTCTTTGCACCTACACACAAAAGGAAATTCACTAATTTGGGTGAACCATTGGAGAATGCATTAAGGACACTTGTTTCAAATAAACTTATTGACTTACCAGTGGCTCAACCATATGAACCTCAAATCAAGCCAAATTGGTGGAGTGAGAATAGCCATTGTGAGTATCATCAAAATAGGGGACATAAGACCAATGATTGCATGCGCCTCAGACATGTGGTACAAGATCTCATAGACAATGGTGTGATAAAAGTGGATGACCCTCAAACTAATGAAGATCACACAACCTTTAAAACTCCTTTCTATAAACATGAAAAAAGAGAATCTTCCAACTCAAACAATGGAGGAAACAATATGAATAATGCAAGAGGCAATCATAATGTTAACTTTGCTCATACTTATGACAATAATATCAATGTTGTTGTGATCAAAGATCAACCTATTCAAGAGTCCGCTAAAGCCATCACAAGGGGGAAAGCGTCATAGGTTACCCTATAAGGGGGTACTCCTATTACTATTGGCCCTAAAACACCAACTATTTTGGTTAAACAAACACCACCCACAACAAAGCCTTATAGTTTGGTAGATCAATTAAAAAAGACTCCAGCACAAATATCCATTTTGGAGTTGTTGAAATAATCTCCTAATCACAAGGAAATTTTGGAAAAATCCTTGGTTGAGACTACTGTTCCTATAAACTTGGAGGAAGACAAATTTTAGAACATGGTAGGGCATCTCATAGCCCCTCATTGCCTTTCCTTTTCAGAGCAAGATGACATGTCTATCACACATCCTCAAAACTTACCCTTGCATATAGAGGTATTAATCCAAACACATTGGGTCAAGAGAGTTCTCATAGATGGTGGAGTTGGTCTTAATATTTGCACTTTAAACCTTGTGAAGTCATTAGGGTTAACCGAGTCTTCCATTGATCCTAAAAAGAAAATCACTATTAAGGCTTATGATGAGGAGGAAATATCTTCAGAGGGTATGATCATTCTACCAATTCAAGTGGGACCTATCAAAAAGGATACCATATGTTAGGTTCTTGATATGAAATTGACCTACAACATCTTACTAGGAAGGCCATGGATACATGAAATGCAAGCGGTACCTTCTACATATCACCAATGCATAAAATTTCCATACATGGGGGAAGAGATCATGATTGGAGGAGATTCAAACCCTTTCCAATATTGCAATGCTTTAAAGCCAAGTCATGAATTATATATTCCTCATAATAGGGAAGCGGTCATCCCTGATATTACCATGGAAGAAGCCAAGGAAGAAAGTCCAAAATTAACATCAAATGTCACATCAACTTCTAACCCTATTCAAACTAATTCAACTAAATCGACTAAGGGAAAAGAAAAGATGAGTTATGAGGGTTCAAATTAAAATGATAATTTAGTTCAGACTTCAACATTGAGAATGGAAACTTCAAAACCCACTAAGGAGGAAAGGGACCAAACTAAGAAATATCATTATGAAAAGATGAGTGATCTAATGAATCAATTTGAGAAACAATGAAAAATTAACTCAAAAGGGGTAGGGGAATATTTTATTTACCTACATCTCCAAGGACACATGGGAAGACATCCAAAGATCATCAACCTCATAAATACAATTCCTATTTTGTGAAAAAATGTGACAAACAAGAAATGGACAAAGAAGATAATGAGGTATTACAATGGCTTTATAAAGAAGACGATAATTCAGCAAATTCCAATGAAAGGGTGCAACATATCAATATCCAAACTGATCAATATGGAGAAGGATTTGATATCATGAAGAAATCGGGGTATAAGGGAAGAGGACCCTTAGGATTTTGACATAGAGGGTTATTAGAACCTATTGAACCAGTTTGGAGAGCAAAAGAAGAGAAAGTCGACATAGATTTTCAATATAAAGGAGAAAGTTCAAGTCCCATGCATGATTTTCGTGCACATATCCATATGGTAGGTTCTGAAAGGGAAGATAATTCTAGGGAATATGAGTTGGATTCCTTTTCTGAAGAATCTTATCATTACATATGGGTTGATACCATTCACACTTATGCAACTCCTCCTAAAGTTGAGAATCAAGAACATGTGACTCAAAGTTTGAATTCAACTCAAACATCAAGTGAACCTCAATAAGTCAATGTAGGAAAAGCACCTCTTTACACTCAATGGGTAGGTGAACCTTGGGTACCTTCATGGGTGGGAGATTCTAACCTAGTGTTTAATCCACATGCTTTCTTTCCCATAGAAATCTTAGAGGACTCTAGTGAAGAGGATTTTGATCCTTCTTCCATGGACCATCTTGAAGAGGCACATGTCATAGACCTTGAAGATAAAATGTATGAACCATCAAATGAAGTCATGTCCTTAAATCCTTCAAATATAATCCCACCCAATGACTCCTTGTCATTAATGCACCCCAAACTTATTGATTGGGATCTTTCCGAGGTAAATGACTTACTCTACTTCCCAAATGACAATGCAATGGTCTTATACCTCAATGTGGTTGAACCCAATTCTTCCACCAATGAATTTACTCTCAAAATGATGATAGGGGTAGGTGTTCAACCTATTAATCCTAAAAATGAAGAGAAAATATACAAAAAAATGAGAAGGTCTAGTGGTGAAAACCACCATGTGGCAGTGCTAGACCCAAAAAAAGTAAAAATAAAGGATGTTTTCGAAGGTGAAAACCCAATTATGTCACCTAAGGGAGAGAGGTTGGACACCTTACCAGCCCATGAAGATGAAAGATCACCTATACTTATTGAACCCGTAATAAAGGTTAACATTGGATTAGAAGAGGATCTAAAATTCATTCACTTGGAAACATCTTTGAGTCCCTTTGAGAGAAAAGAATTCATTGAATTCTTTCAAGAAAAACAAATCAACTTTGCATTGTCATATGCTGACATGCCCAGATTAGATCTAAGTTTCATAATGCATCATTTAAATGTGAAACTTGGGGTTAAGCCCATCAAGCATAAGTTGAGAAAAATGCATCCACATGTAGCCCTTTTAGTCAAAGCAGAATTGGAGAAATTACTCAAAGCAGGATTTATAAGAGTAATTGCATATGCTGAATAGATCTCCAACATTGTACCCGTTAAAAAACATGATAAAACCATAAGAGTTTGCATAGATTTCAGAGATTTAAACCTTTCTTGTCCAAAAGATGACTTTCCATTACCTAGAATTGATGCTATTGTGGATCTCACTGCGGGTCATTCTATGTTTTCACTTATGGATGGATTTAGTGGGTATTGTGTGCATAAAATGTTGTCACACTTCTATGAATCATTCCATTCAAGGTTGCTCAAGAATGAGGCCTCAAATATTGATCCATAGCTCTCTAGTCATGGATGTGTAAAAATGTAAAATGAAGGCCCTCAGATAGACCT
>MU228423.1:881600-897422 GCA_018584345.1 Thuja plicata | reverse complement strand
AAATGATCAAACCTTAGGAAATATTGAAATAATTGAATTAATTATGATTTGATCAAGGAAATTGATTTGAATTAAAATGTTGCAAAGCATTGATTCAGGAATTTGATAAATTGATAAATGGGGCCCATAGTCTAGGTGACCATTTTAGGGTGCATACACATATAGCCACACTGACACCTGAAAGTGTACACCCTTGGCAAGAAAGGTTGGGAGCGACACTGCCTAGTACACTAGGCAGGGCTTCCTCAAGATGTTCGACATCAATAATCAGGACGAAGAAATTAACATGGCTTTGGAGTCTTTCGCTCAACAAAGATACTTTATTATAGTGGGGTGGAATCACCGGAAAAAGGTGTGTACCCACTTGGGTCATTCCCGGAGGTTCAAATTCTGGCAGGCCCACTAAAGGTGACTCATACTTGGCTTGGTTTCAAGGGTCTAAGTTTTTTATTCTCCAAAAAGGGAAAAGAGAATACTCCTCTACCTTTATGCCTTACCTAGGCACACCAAACATGTTTATCACCAAGCTAACTCCTCTTTCAACAAATCCAAGAGCTTCTAGGTTTCTGATTATCTCAAAGAGAGAAGAGCATACTCCTCTCACTAATGAATATGCTAATTGATTTGTTACCTTTCCTTTCTCCCCAAAGAGTCAATCCCCTAGCAGTGTCTAGGTCTCAGATTCATTCATGGGCATCACTTCCATGTAATGAAGAGCCTAATACCCTATTATGCTATTAAGATAGTCAAGATATTATTAACAAGGCCCTATTTAGACTATGTAGAAAAAGCATGAAAGAAAATAGATTGTTTAAGTTTCAAAAGTTCTTTGACAAGCGTTCTCTGACACCCATCCTGCAATCAAAATGCTAGCAAGTTTGCATAGTTATTTAAAGAAATCTTCATCATTTCATCTTGCAGACCACATGTTAAGCTATTTAAGAAATAAAAACCAGAAAAATACACTCAACAAAAAACATAAAATATTAGTGGTCAGAAAACAAAATGATAAATCTGCAAATTTTAAGCTTTTTGCTATCAAAGTCTGCGCGAAGATATTCCAGAAGTCGCACAAAGAAATACTCTATATCACGTGAAGTACTGCAAAACTTCATGCAATAGTGTGAGAAATTTCTTGTGAAAATTCACTGCAGAGCCGTACGAATGGAAAACAGATTAATAAAAAAAAGTACAGAATGAGGCCATAAATTAATTTTTAACCCCACGGTGGGCGCCAAAAATGTGTGTGCTAAAAGTGGACCTCTACTTTAGTAGTGCACTTCAACATAGTCATTATTCATCAGTTGTATATAGGAATGAATATGGATTCATTCATCCTGTATGTTTGAATGATTCGAGTTGTTGCCTTCTAGAAGGCAGGAGTATGAGCTTTCTCTCAGATAATTGCAAGCTCAGTGACTGCACACTAACCTAAATGAAGGATTTAATTTATAAGCTAAAATTAAAATGCTTTGATTAATCTAAATGAGTGCGCAAATTTGATGTTAACCCAAGCTAATTAAATTCAATTTTAAGCACCAATTGAAGTGTGATGGATTAATTTTAATATAACAAAGGGAAGTGTGCTCTATGATTAGATTTGTATGATTGCATAAAAGTAAAGTAGATGTAATCAAATTGAAAGATAAAATGATAAATGATTGAATGCAAATTACAGCATAATAATGGTAATAAAAATTCTTGGGATCTTTGTGAAGGAAAAGAGTTTCTCTTTTATAGAAATATCTCTCTAATCAACGGTCGAGATCGAACAAAAAGAGTGGCTCAGATTCAATTGAAGAAGCACAATCCATGTGCAAGTGTTTTGATTGGTTGAGAGAGTCAGTTGACTGAACTGACTGATCAGTTATTGTGGAAACTTCCATATTCAGTTTTTCAGTTAACTGAAATGCTTCCAAAATGATAAAGAATGGAGAATCAGTTAACTGAGTGGAACTGGATTATTTCCAAAATGATAAATCAGTTAACTGGATTTGATGATGTCATATGCATTTTTAATAATTTAATTGATTTTGAATGCACATTTATGTTTTTATAATTAATTTAATTCCTTTTTGATTTAATTGACAATTTAGTAATTTTTATTTAATTAATATATCAGAATATCAATTAAATAATTAACATATGGTTTATTTGCCAATATATTATAATTTTAGGAATTAATTAATTAATCAAGTATGATGATCAATTAAGACCTAGGGTTTAGGCTATATTAGTTCAAATTTGACAATTGCCTATTTGGTTTAGGACTTAGGGTTAATCAAGATCAGGGTTTCTTGATTAATTATTGAGATTTGGAGTCTAGGGTTTAAATGACCATTTTTAGGTGATTACACCACCTAGTTTATCCCAGATTTTTCTACTAATTTTTTGATGAAAGTGTGATTTTTGTCATTTTTCAAAGTGGACACATCATGAAAACATGAAATTTTTGTGTGCTCCCCTTAGAAATCATTGAAAACTAATTGAACATCAAAATTTTTTATTTTAAAGTGTGTAGAATGGAGTCTAGTTTATGAAAATGTGACTTTTTTCAAAATTTGATGAACGAGCCAAAATCTAAGCCCAAATGAATACACGTTGGTTTTTGACAAAAATCAGACATACTTAGAAAATAAATTAGAGATGAAAATCTTAAAATAATGAGAATTCAAAATAAATTACATGGTTAGATATCTATCAAAGAGATGTACAATATCATGTCATCTGATTTTATCATTATTGAACCATGTGCAAACCTGACAGGGAGCACACAAGAAAAAATGTTATTTTTTCTAGGTTTGCTGGAAAACATGTCTCAAACATGTTTGAATCCTCCAAGCCTTTGGGTTGGAACTCTAAGGCAAATCCAAGCCTTAGGGTTGGTAAAATTCAATGTCATTAAAAGGGTGTACACCCTATAGTAGGCACACAAAATGAGAGAGAGAGAGAGAGAGAGAGAGAGAGTCTCTCTCTCTCACTCTCTCTTTTTGCCCACTCACTCCTTTTTTCATTTTTTTGATGACATGTAACTGATTGAATGTTTGAAGATGTTAAGTTGATCACCGAAATGCAGAAAGATAATGCAAGACATTAAATCAGTTAATAGATTGTATTTTCATTGATGTCAACTTGATATAATCTAATCGGTTATAATCAAAGTGTCAAAGACTTAAGAGAATCAGAGAGATAAATATTATGCTTTTGGTAATGTATAAAAGATAAGCATTCACTACGTGACTTCAAAAACCAATGGCTAGTGGAACCCAATGGACAAAGACCACCAAAAGTTAAGTTACAGTGATACCTGAGCAAAGAAAACGACAAGCATTGTGGACAAGCAGAATCACAAGAATTATCGACGACTAGAATTACAGTGTTAACCGACGAGAAAAACTTTGCAATGAAGCTTGAAGGACAGACAACCCCAATGGATAGACAACCCTGATGGAGAAGCCTGAGGAGAAATGGAGTGTTGACTGAAGCTATCAAAGAGTTAAAACACCAAAAGTTAACTGGAGTTTAGAAATGACAAAATATGTAGCTAGAAGAGCTAAATATAGACTTAATTGGTATTTATCATTGTTTTCATCGACAAGATAAAGCTAGAGATAAGTAAAGGATTTAAAATTGTTTTGTCTAGTTGGGAAGAATATCTTTACGAGATAAAACAAGATTTTTTCTTTAAATCAGATTAACTAAGATTGAGGATCACGCCAAGATCAATAAAATTAAGAACCTAGAAATGGTTATATCATGTCTATAAAGAGACAACTTAATTCATTACGAATTAAGGGGATTGAATGAAAAAGAGGATGCTGGAGAGAAACTGATGAAGAACAACTTCATACAGTCCTGATCAATCAAGCTGAGGAAAGAGCTAAAGATCTCTGTGGACACCAAGCAACAAAGAATAGCATCACCGAGCAGAACAAAAGTAGAGCAAAGGTATTAAAAAGATATATTGATCAGATTGGTTTTATGAGCTTATAATAGATTTGAAAATATACAAGTATAAGTTGTATATGTGAATAGATCATAGTGTTTTAGTTTAATCATTGATTCATAAAGTCTCTTAACTGAGCAGGATTTAAAGATCCTTTCTATATTGAGATACATCCCAAGTGGTTTTTCCCTTAACAGGGTTTCCACGTTAAAAATCCATGTGTTGATGTGTTTATGATTCATTATTTCAGTGTTTTGCATTACACATAGCTAATCTAGATTGATCGATATACTCTAATTAATTAAATATTTTTGATAAAATAACAGTGTTATTTGTTAAACATAAAGAATAAGGTTTAACAAAGCATTCCAAGCAGTAGTAATTTGATAAGTATAATTTAAGGCATTCATCTTATAGGACTGAAGATAACTAGAGGCTTAATATTGTGGTACTAATTTTTTTGGGTTGATTAATTGGAATATATTTTATGCCACTGATTCACCCCTCCCCCCCTCTCAGTTATTACTAACATTTGTGTGTCTAACATAGGTCGTACACCCTATGTAAAAACACAAAAAGGTAATAAAGGTACAAAAATCATGAGAGAGGCCCACTTCTAATTGTTACTGTCTATTTTTTATAGTCTGTTTGACAAATATTCACTTTTCATGGTGTTGAAGATCACAAGGAAGTATATTCTATCAATTTGCAACATATTTTTGTTCAAAAATCAACATCGAAGTATGAAAGTCAATCATTCTTCACCAAAATTGATCCATTGAGGTAAGTTTTTTTAATTTTTACATGTGAATGGTGAATAAAGAGTCTTTTTTCATAATTTCTATGATATGGATTTGTTGAAGATATAATTTGACATATTGTAAAAGATTTATATTATAATTTTTCATACACTTCTATTATATTTTGAGTTAATATAATTTAGATTGATATTATAAAGTTTCACTTCTTGTAATAGATTGATATAATAATTTGAAAATTGTAATGAATTCATATGTAGAAATCATCATCATGCCAAGGAAATGAGAAAAAGACTCTAACACCAGAAGAACATGAAAGAGACAAACAGAAGAAAAGGGAAAGAATGAGACAACTTCGCGAACACAAAAAATTGCATACCATAGAAGAAGATTTGCCTTTGGATGAGGAACATGAAACATCAATAGAATTAAGAGAGAATTAGAATTGGAAACAAAAAGGCAATAGACGAGAAACTTGTGTGCAACAAGACAATTTAATTATGAAGATGTGGGCACATCATCTATGAGTTCCCAAGTTGAAGAGACACCGCCATCCAATGTTGGAGACACACCCTTGTATCATCTTGAAGTCACACCATTGTATCATGTTGAAGGCACACCATTATCTGCATCTGAAGGTGTAGGAACAACATCATGTCATGTTGAAGGCACACCTTTATCTACATCCAAAGGTGTAGGTACAACATCGTGTTATGTTGAAGGAACACCATTAACATCTTGAGTTGGTGAGGATCAATCTTTCACATCTCAATTTGAAGGCACGTCATCTTTGGTTGAAGGTACACAATTGACACATAATGTTGTTGATGTTTGTAATATTGAGGTCACTCAACAGTTGAAAAAACCTCCTAGAATTATTTACAAAAAGCCAGAATATTTGATTGATATTGATAGTAACATTTTGCAACAAATGCTTGACAAGATTCCCAAGTGTACTTGTCAAAGATATGCTATCCGTATTTGGAGATTATTTTTTGAGAATTTAAATATGATAGGAAGATGTCAACTATTTGTTCAAATGATGAGAAATCTAAAATCTAGGCCCATCATGAAGATTCTTGGGCTAAGAATGATAGATGAGTCAAGCGAAAAATCTATTGTAAAAAATCTAATGATTGCATATGAGAGTGTGGGTTCTACATCATGCACAAAAGATAGTAATGTCACATGACATGTACTTACATCAACAATAGTAAGAAATCAAATGAATAAATATAGAATCATTAGAAAGACAAGCAAAGCATTGAAAATAAGTAGAGATTCTCTAAAGAGAGCTATGGGAAGGTGTCAAAGAGTGGAAGATCCAAATAACAATGAGTTATGGGCATTTTCTAGTAGACTACTGTGGAAGGATAAATAAATTATTGAAGCTTTAAAATATGTGATTGAAGAATTTTGGAAGAATAACACATGAGTATCTCCCAATCAACCAGATGTTGTAAGAAGGAGAATTGGTAGCCGAATCCGCATTCCACATCCGAAACATTTTTTGGATTTAACTCAGACGCAATTCTTTGCAAAATTTATACATACGTAACCTCAATTTAAAATTAGTCAAAGATATTTTGAAATGTCTAAACCTTTTTATGTGAAGATAAATCACACACACACAACTTGTTGTTATAGGGTACATATTGATTTTTCTAACCATTTTGATGTTTATAAGCATATATGTGTATATTTGCATTCTAACAATGTTTTACAGGATTGTAACATAAATGACCCACCTACATCTTCAAGGGAATTTATTATTACAATTTTATGTGAAAGAGGGGATGGTAAACAATTTTACAAGCTCACATGCTTTAATGGTACATGCATAGATTGTGGTGGTTTGCAACATTTGACAATTTGTCAACATATAGAGAGTACACATACAATTGGGAATGAAAAATTAGATTTTGGAAAATATAAGACAGTCGCATATGCTCTAAAAGATGGAAAGGAGGCTAAAAGATGTGATTTAGTAATTTAAAAGATTCTAGTCTATCAGTTCATGAGTATTTTTTTGACAAGATTGTGTATGAGTATGCAAGACATACATATAGAGATCGATGGTTGGATATGCAATTCAAGTTGTGCAAGGACACATTCCCACTTGATACCATTGTTTCAGTTGTTGACTTCATAGAGAACTACACTCTACAACCACAAAACAAGGTGCAAGAAAAGTATTATAGCTCTCAACAAGTTGTTATATTTGTTCATATAGCATTTATGCATTCACTTGACAATACAGAGGAAAATAGGAAGATATTGAGGGAGTATCATTTTGACATTAGTGATGATCGTTCGCATTCTACAGAGTTTGTACACAATTTCTTTCATCTATTTTATGGTGATTTGAGTAATAGGAGCATATTATATCGTCGACACATCATATGGTCAAATAATTGTGCATCACAATTCAAGAATTCTTGGATGTTTTATTGGTTCAACAGGATGCATACGAACACTGGTATTCAATATATATGGAATTTTACAAAGGCCGGTCATGGAAAGGGAGAGCATGATTGTGCAGGTGCATGTATAAAAAGGGCCTTAGCACGCGAAGAATTAAAGTACAAAGAACAAGCAACATTGTCAGATGTGAGATGTATTGTCTAGCGGTGTAATGCTATAATGGGTCCAAGTAATGAAGGTGAGTGTACGATTCATAGATTGTTTTGGTTGATGGTTGAAACTAATATTGCACCATACAAGGATTGGTGTACATTAATAGGATCAAGTGAGCTACACTCTTTTAAAATCTCTAATGAAAGTTCATGTATCATCCACACAACATATGGCATGCTTTTGTTCATCATGCACACATGAAGATTGGGATGGGTGTGAGTCAAGTGAATGGGTCGATGAATGGTCTACACAAATTTTGAGCCCACTTGACTCCTATAATCCCCCATCATCATTGCAACTGACACAAATGGAACCATCCATTGAATTTGACCGTTTTTCTGATCTAGTGTAACCAGGTAAATTGTCAACTCATAAATAGTCTCAAATTTAGTACTTTATCATTGTTATTCATTAAATTAATATCCTCATTATGTTTCTATCATTGCAGACCATGTTTTTGTTGTTATTACACTTGAAGACAATGAAAAAGGGACAAATTATTATTTGTTTCATTATGTTGAGGCCAAAAATAAATTGGATCACTCGGTTATAGACGATGAAGGATTAAAATACCCTACAGGAGCAGTGGTTGTAACTGGTACATGTCTTAGACAGTATTGTATGAAGAACCCTAGGTTGTGGTTGTTTGAGGATTGGGAGACACACAAGAAGATTCTTCATTATTCCAATTTTTTCATTACATCAAATGTCCATTTGAGTAAATATGGAGGAAAACCATACAATAAAACTCTTTGGAAGGTTCACGAGTTAGACCACGAGGCAATACTTGAGACAATAAAAGGTAGGGAAGATCCGACTGGTTCATTGGACTAAAAGTGAATCCAAAATGTTGTAATGCCAAATATAGTTGAATGCATGTGCATATAACATGTATATTTGTAAAGGAATTAAGTCCCTTGAATCCACATTGGGTGGACTGTAAATTTCTCATGCATTACCCCGTATGTATAACAGGAAGTTTGTAAGATTTAATAATAATTTTTCTCTTCTATTTTTTGGGGCAATACCAAAGGTTTTCTCTTCTCAGCTCTTTCCTCCTGGTGCTCCTAATGTGCTGAGTTGTAAACATATTTTTCATCATTAATTAAAAAAATATGTTCACCAAACGAATTCTAGAAATATATGTTAAGATTATTGTCATGTTTCATGCTAGCACATTCTTTGTATATATGTATTTACAAAAAAATAATTTAAACTATTGAATCGCACATTTAAATCATTTAAAAATCAAGAAAAATTCTTGTCCCATTCGAAGCATCTTAGCCAACAGCTCTACAATGTCGGTTAAATGCTAGGAACAACCCTATCATGGAGGCGAATTGGCTCGAACGTTGCCCACCGCTATGGAGCCAAGTGTCCCTGAAGGTGCACCAGGCAAAAAAAATTCCAATCTTTAGGAGTCCATTTCTCAGAGCTCGCATGGGGAATCAAAAACATGTTAGGTGCTATAGGACCGTGTCATAGAGGCCTGTGATAACCTATCTCATATTTTTGAGATTCACTTTCATTTTTATTTGCAGACCCAATCTCGGTTGATGCAAAAACTTGCAATGTTGTGCAGTTGAAAGATAACACATTGCATATCTTGAAAACCAATCATCATAGCATCGAACCATCTCCTCCAATTGCTCCAAAATTCTAGGTGAATTCTAGGAATGACCTTGTCATGGAGATGAAGTGGCTCAAACATTGTCGACCGCTATGGAGCCAAGTGTCCCTCAAGGTGCACCAGGCAACAAAATTACCAATATTTAGGAGTTTGTTTCTTGGAGCTCGCAAGGGGTATCAAAAAGCTGTGAGATGCTATAGGACTATGTCATGTAGACATGTGATAACCTATCTTAGATTTTGGAGATTCGCTTGAGTTTTTATTTTCTGATCCAATCTCAGTTGATGCAAAAAATTACAATGTTGCACAGTTGAAAGTTAAAACATTGCATATCTTTAAAACCACTCGTTATGGCATCTAACCATCTCCGCCAACATATCCAAAATGACAGGTGAATTCTAGGAACAAACCTGTCACAAAGGCGAAGTGGCTCAAACATTGCCGACCACTATGGAGCCAAGTGTCCCTTAAGGTGCACTAAGCAACAAAATTGTCGATATTCAAGAGTCTATTTATCAAAGCTCTCAAGGGGTATCAAAAATCCATCAGGTGATCTAGGATTGTGTCATGGAGGTCTACAATAATCTATCTCAGATTTTGGAGAATCATTTCCATTTTTATTTGCTGACCCAATCTCGGTTGATGCAAAAACTTGCAATGTTGCGTAGTTGATAGCTGAAACATTGCATATCTTGAAAACTGCTTATCGTGGCATCAAACCATTTTTTCCAATAGCTCCAAAATGTTGGTTGAATTCTTGGAACAACCATGTCATAAAGGAAAAGTGGCTCAAATGTTTCTGACCGCTATGGAGAAAAGTGTCCCTCAAGGTGCACCAGGCAACAAAATTGTCAATATTCAAGAGTCTATTTCTCAGAGCTCACGAGGGGTATCGGAAAGCTGACAGATGCACTAGGACTGTCTCATAGAGGCCTACAATAACCTATCTCAGATTTTGGATATTTTCTTCTATTTTCATTTTCCAACCCAATCTCGGTTGATGCAAAAACTTGCAATGTTGTGTAGTTGAAAGATGAAACATTACATATCTTGAAAACTATTTTATTGTGGCATCGAATAATCTCTTCCAATAGCTCTAGAATTCCATTTGAATTATAGTAACAACCATGTCATGGAGGTGAAGTGGCTCGAACACTACCGACCGCTATCGAGCCAAGTGTCCCTCAAGGTGCACCAGGCAACAAAATTATCGATATTTAGGAGTCTATTTCTCAGATCTTGTGAGGGGTATCGATGAGCTGTTAGGTGCAACAACAGTATGTCATGGAGGCCTACAATAACCTATCTCTAATTTTTGAGATTCTCTTCCATTTTCATTTTTTGACCCAATCTTGGTTGATTCAAAAACTTGCAATGTTGCACAGTTGAAAGCTGAGACATTGCATATCTTGAAAACCACTTGTCCTAGCATTGAACCATCTCCTCCAATAGTTTTATAATTCCTGGTGAATCTTAAGAATGATCCTATCATGGAGGCGAAGTGGCTCAAACGTTGCCGACCGCTATGGAGCCAAGTGTCCCTCAAGGTGCACCAGGCAACAAAATTTCCAATATTCAAGAGTCTATTTCTTAGAGCTCGCGAGGGGTATCGAAAAGACATTAGGTGATATAGGACCATATCACAGAGTTCTATGATAACCTTTATCAGATTTTGGATATTTTCTTCCATTTTTATTTTCCAACCCAATCTTGGTTGATCCAAAAACTTGCAATGTTGCACACTTGAAAGCTGAGATATTGAATATCTTCAAAACCGCTCGTCGTGGCATCAAACCATCTCCGCCAATAGCTCCAAAATGTCAGGTCAATGCTAGGAATGACCATTTCATCAAGGCAAAGGGGCTCAAACTTTTCCAACTTCTATTGAGCCAAGTTTCCCTCAAGGTGCACCAGGCAACAAAATTACCAATCTTCAGGAGTCTATTTCTCAAAGCTCATGAGGGGTATCAATAAGCCATCAGGTTCTACAGGACCCTGTCACAGAGGCTTGTGATAACCTATCTCAGATTTTGGGTATTTTTTTCTATTTTCATTTGCCGACCCGATCTCGATTGATATAAAAACTTGCAATGTTGTGTAGTTGAAAGATGAGACATTGCATATCTTAAAAACTGCTCGTCCAAGTATCAAACCGTCTCCGCTAATAGCTCTAGAATGTTGGGTGAATGCTAGGAATGACCTTGTCATGGAGGCAAAGTGCCTCTAACCTTTCTGACCACTATGGAGCCAAGTGTCCCTCAAGGTGCACCAAGCAACAAAATTATCGATATTCAGGAGTCTGTTTCTTAGAGCTCACGATGGGTATCAACAATCTGTCAAGTGCTATAGAACCATGTCATGGATACCTACAATAACCTATCTCAGATTTTGAATATTATCTTCCATTTTCATTTTCCAACCTAATCTCAGTTGATGCAAAAACTTTCAATATTGCATAGTTGAAAGCTAAGACATTGCATATCTTGAAAACTGTTCGCCCTCGCATCAAACCGTCTCCGCCAACAACTTTGGAATTTTAGGTGAATTATAGGAATGTCCCTATAATGGAGGTGAAGTGGCTCGAACATTGCCAACTACTATGGAGCCAAGTGTCCCTCAACACTACAACATTTGGGGTCAAATTTTGACCCCAATTTGCGATGGCACAACCATTTGTATGTGATTTTTGTATTTTTTTTTCAAGTACCCCTGACACTATTGTAATAGCGATGGTACAGTCCTAATTGTGAAACCTGCATGATTATAAACAAAAAAAAGAAGAAAGGTTCATTTCTAATTTAGCGTGATCACATACCATCGTGCGCGAAGAGGGCATACTGTGGAAGCTTATTGGCATCTTGGTATATGGAAGCCATGACTTGAGGTAGGCATTTGAGCTTTGTCTTCTCATTAACTCAATTTAATTTTCATGCCATTTATTGATTTAATGGCAAAATATGAATGTTAATACTGTAATTGTTTACATCTTTGCATTTGGAATGCTTGATGACCCGTGAGCTTTGAGAGCTAGGGCATCGTTGCTATTACCTTCAAGTTGGCATTGTGTGAAGTGTTTGATCTCTCTTTAATTGTTTTGCTGTTGATATTCACTATGTGGTACTCCCCATTTATGATCATTTCATGAGGAAATATCTTGATGTCTCACAGGCTGCAGGCTAGGGCATCATGCATTGTTTATTAGCTCACTATTTAATACTAGCATTGTTTACATCTTTGCATTTGGAATGCTTGATGACCCATGAGAATTGAGAGCTAGGGCATCATTGCTATTACCTTTAAGCTGTCATTGTGTGAAGTGTTTGATCTCTCTTTATTTGTTTTTTTGTTGATATTCACTATGTGGTACTCCTCATTTATGATCATTTCATGAAATGTCTTGATGGCTCGTGGGCTACAGGCTAGGGCATCATGCATTGTTTATTAGATCACTATTTAATACTGGCATTGTTTACATCTTTGCATATGGAATGCTTGATGACCCGTGAGCTTTGAGAGTTAGGGCATTGTTTATATTACCTTCAAGGCATTGTGTGAAGTGTTTTATCTCTCTTTATTTGTTTTGCTGTTGATATTCACTATGTGGTACTCCACGTTTATGATCATTTCATGAGGAAATATCTTGATGGCTCACAGGCTACAAGTTAGGGCATCATGCATTGTTTATGAGCTCACAATTTAATACTGGCATTTGTTTACATCTTTGCATTTGGAATGCTTGATGACCCGCGAGCTTTGAGAGCTAGGGCATTATTTCTATTACCTTCAAGGAATTTTGTGAAGTGTTTGATCTCTCTTTATTTGTTTTGTTGTTGATATTCACTATGTGGTACTCCCCATTTATGATCATTTCATAAGGAAATGTCTCGATGGCTCGCGGGATGCATGTTAGGGAATCATGCATTGTTTATTAGCTCACTGTTTAATACTGGCATTGTTTACATCTTTGCATTTTGAATGCTTGATGACCCACAAGCTTTGAGATCTAGGGCATCATTTCTATTACCTTCAAGGTATTGTCTGAAGTGTTTGATCTCTCTTTATTTGTTTTGTTGTTGATATTCACTATGTGGTACTCCCCGTTGATGATCATTTCATGAGGAAATATCTTGATGGCTGCAAGCTAGGGCATCATGCATTGTTTATTAGCTCACTAATTAATATTGGCATTTTTTACATCTTTGCATATGGAATGCTTGATGACCTGCGAGCTTTGAGAGTTAGGGAATCATTGCTATTACCTTCAAGGCATTGTTTGAAGTGTTTGATCTCTCTTTATTTGTTTTTCTATTTATATTTACTATGTGGTACTCCTCATTTATGATCATTTCATGAGGAAATATCTTGATGGCTCATGAGATGCAAGTTAGGGCATCATGCATTGTTTATGAGCTTACTGTTTAATACTGACATTCGTTTACATCTTTGCATTCGGAATGCTTGATGACCTGCGAGATTTGAGAGCTAGGGCATTGTTGCTATTACCTTCAACGCATTTTGTGAAGTGTTTGATATATATATCTTCATTTGTTTTTTAATGACATTCACTATGTGGTACTCCCTGTTTATGATAATTTAATGAGGAAAAATATGGTATCTTCTTTCCTTTCTGCAACATTCTTATGAGTGCACATGTCCTGCAACATGGTTTTTCTTTCAGAAGTGTATGGATTGACTATGCACATGCATAATTGTAGATGAGGATCAGTATTACGATGCCATTCATTGCTTAGATCTTCTTGATCTAACCCCCATCTCTCTTTTCTTTGCAGGTTCTGGATCACACAGGAGCACACTAGATTCATACCCAGGTCAAAAATTCATCACTTCAGGCAATGTCTAGTACCCTTATTATTTATGTTGATCCTCTTATGTATGCATGTACTCTTGCATATTCTTAGGAACAAGAATGTGAGATATCAGATATGATGAGAGCTTATGAAATGTTACTCATCAGGAGACAAAGTACAACCAAATCTTTTAAGGGATTTGGGATGCATGAATCCTGCCCCCAGTGAGGCATACATAGTCATAGCTAAATATCAAAACATAAATGCACTAGAAAACTATGACAAGCAAATCATACCATAAAAGACACGTATTTTACTAGATACTCACCATAACAAACCAAGATATAAGAGATCGAGGTTGTCGCGATAAGGACATAGTAAAACACAAGATAAAAGCAACAAAAAGGTGTCCTGACCAAGTGGTCATTCAGTCCAAAAGTTCTTGCCATGAACAATTTTGATGTGAAGATTGATAGAACAGCCGACACCGGAAGGATTCATCCTGATGGGCCAAAGATTGATTGATAGAAAATGGAAATTCGCTGGAAATTGCTTGTAAATAGAATGATCATTAGGAAAGTTGATCTATCTGCTGATTTGATGTAAAACATTTGTGATCACTATGTCTAGAACAAAGCTCAGTTTTGCAATTTGGTAAGCTCAGTCATGCGGGAATCATTATTACAGAAGTGAGAGGATGGTCAAAGAACTATCTGCACAAATATGGGTAGTGACACTTATTATGAAAGGCGATGCAAGATGGATAGACAAATGGCAGAAAATGATGGTGGATCTGACTACACATGGCGCCTAAAACAGGTTTTCACCATGGTACTTATCCATTGCGCCACTGAAGTGGTTTTCACATATGGACAGATTTTTCTCTTTCTCTTTTTGATTTTTTTTATTTTTCAAGCTTTTGTATTTTTTATGCTTTTTTTATTTTTTCTGATTTTTTGCTTTTTGAATATTCTGAATTTTTTGGGATTTTCTATTTTTTTTATGTTTTTGGATTTTTGAACAATTTCTACTGTACAACGGACTACTGACTGATCAAGCATAGAAGCGATTGAGATGTACAATATTTACAGGATCAAGGAGTGGATCTCCCTCTGGAGATGATATCTGATAGGCGCCTAAACCATATTTTGTTATAACAATAAAGGGAACCAACCAATTAGGTTCAAACTTTCCTTTCTTCTCACGGTTCTGGAGGTTCTTCATGTTATGCTACAGGACAAGATCACCAACCTCAAACTGATGAGGTTTGATCCTTTTGTTGAACTGAAGGCAAAGGCAATTTTGATACATGCGGAGGTGTTCTAGAGCATTGAGGCATCTCTCATCAAGGAGTTCCAGCTCTTGCAAGCGGGTAACTCTATATTCTTCTTCGGACAATAGATTCTTCAGAGAGATTCTGAGGGAAGGGAGCTCAATTTCGATGGGTAGAATAGCCTCAGTACCATAAACAAGGGCAAAGGGAGTGGATCCCATGGGTGTTTGAATAAAGGTGTGGTAAGCCCAAAGGGCGGGATTGAGGTGAAGGTGCCAATCACGGCTTGCTTCATTGACTGTCTTTTTGAGGATTCTGAGAATGGTTTTATTTGTAGCTTCAGCTTGACCATTTCTTTGCGGAAAGTATTTGGAAGAGGTATGGTGGGTAATGCTGAACTTCCTACATAGCTCTGTGACATCCTTGTTCTTGAAAGGTCCTCCATTATCAGTAACAATGTCCTGAGGAATGCCATAGCGACAGATAAGATAGTTTAGAATAAACTTCAAAATCTATTTTCCAGTAGTGTAGGTGAGAGGAACAGCTTCAACCCACTTGGTAAAGTACTCTATAGTAGCTAGGATGTATTTATGGCCATTGGATGAATTAGGGAAAATTTGGCCAACAAGGTCGAGACCCCAGTGTGAAAAGGGCCAAGGGGTGATGGTGGGTTGGAGTGATTGGGAGGGAGTGTGTATCAAATCATCGTGCTGCTGACAAGGTACACACTTCTTCACATAGTTGTAGGCATCTTGCTCCATAGTAGGCCA
>MU228423.1:840499-861577 GCA_018584345.1 Thuja plicata | reverse complement strand
AAGGACCCAAGATGGAAGGAAAATGTGAAGCCCTTAGTATTGGTGGAGGAGGTCCAAGGATGGACATGGAAGATGCAAAAGGATAATCAATAAGTTCATCAGCATATATATGACAACCAAGGACATCGACATCTTTAGAGTGAGCATTAGGATTTTCAATAGGATTGTGAAAATCTTGAATAGGAGCACCTTCTTTGAAAGGATTGTTTGAAGCTTGGAAAGACTTAGGGAGAACAAAAAGTGGAAGTGAACATGGAGTGGTAGAACAAGAAGATGGAATACTTTGATCTTGACAAGGATCTATGGATACCATAAGCACATAATTTTCCTGTTGATTTTTAATAGGCTTAATATTGGAAGTAACAACACCATTTTTAATAACCTTAATGAAATTATCATCTTTGGAAAGCATAAGTGGGGTAAGGTTATTTTGATTGTCAATAAGCTCAATGGTGTAAGTAGTAATTTGATCTTTCTTAGGAGAAGACTTAAGACATGGTGGAATGAATGATAAAGGACATAAGGGATCAAAAGAACCATGAAATGAATAAGAGACATCATGAGAAGAATTGGATGACATGGAGGTTTCTTGATCTTGATCTTTCTTTATGTTCTTTTCTTTATCATTTTTAGAGTCCTCTTGACATGGAACCACTTCTAAGGACAAGGAAGCATGTTGGAATTGTATGAGAGAATTGGGAAGAGATGCGGAAGGATTAGCTGAAGTAGGCATTATAGCATGTAAAGGCTTAGGCACTTTAGGCTAGCATTATTGAAAATATTTTCAGCCAAGTGAAGGTTAGCCTGAGTTTCTTTGAGAGGTAGCCCTTGAGGGTAACTATAGGGAACGACATGAAAAGCATTAGGATCTATGTCAAATAAAGGATTTGTGAAAGATGTGAGAGGCTTGGAAACTTTAGGAGATGTATGAGTATAGGAAGAAGTAGAGGATGGAAGGGAATCATCAAAAAACAATGGTTATGTTGTCAATCAGGATTGCGCCTATAGCTGGATGCATAATCTAGCCATCCTGTTGAAACATGGAAACATTCTCCTAGGTCATTTAGAGAATGAATCTCTAGATTCTAGGTCGGTTCCTATTGGATTTTGAAACATCACCTAATACTAAATTCTATATTTTTGGGAAAAGGGGGAAAGAGAACTTGGAAAAAGAAGAAAAACTAATTAGGAAATGTGATATACCAAAGATGAATGTAGATCTATTAAAAATTGCAAGACTATACTCACCAAACATACATTACTAAGTTCTGCAAATGATTTCACTTCTCAACACCTAGGATGGTTTACAATACCTAATTAGGGTTTGATACCAGTAATAACAGGAATTCAACCAACAAACAGATAACTTTCTGCAAAAGATTAAAAATCTTAAACCAAGAATAGGAATTTGTAGTAATTCACTAATCTGTGCTTAAAAATGTATAAACTCTTAAATGTAGAAAAAATTGAAAAAAGGATAGATGCAATACTCATAAAATAGGTATGAATAGTAAGTCCAACTTTATTATCTCTCAAATCTACATAACGGTTACAAAATACCAAGAAAATGGGCAAAGGAACAAATGTGTTCACTAATACCTCAAAATCCCAAAATTCTGAACCCCCTTACAATCAATAAGAAACTCAAATATATAGCCTCCAAAGCTTATTCTAAAAATGAGAAGTCCCGCTTAAAGTGCCTCTAAAATAGATAGATCCCTGAAATTTGGGTCCAAAAGATGCCTATAATATAACTTTCAAAAATCCCCTCCAAAATTTAGCTCAATCCCTGAATTTAAGGCATAATTGATGCCAAAAATTAAGCCTTAAAGGCTAATCTCAAAAATGAATTCCTAATATTGGTATTTTATAATATATCTTTTTAAAGATATTACCAATATATATTACAAAGAGTCTCTAAACAAATAGCTATCCCTAAATTTAAGGCATGAGAAATAAACAAATAATCTAGGCCTTAAGCTTAGGTTTTTTAACAATTAAATATATCTTTATTATATCAAAGAATATATTTAAATGTTTCAAGTTTATATTTTAAAGAAAATCTAAAATACAACTCCACCTATTAACCTAAAATAAAACATGCATAAACCTTTTATTTCAAAAACCCACATGCACAACTTAACCTATATATAACTATCTCATGGTCAACATGACCTTCAAAATATCTTCATCTTTTATATAAGGCATGTGATTATTGTCATGGCACAATGAAGGCATTTACCGCATTCTCTGTGGTTTTTCAGTGCATCGCGGACTCCAAACTTTTATCAACACTTGATAAAGAGTTTTATCTTATCTCATCTACATTCCTCATTAGGTATTTTTGCATCTTTTGGAGAACTTAGGGTTTGAAACCCCATGAGATTTTGTTTTGAAGTTTCTTCTCTACATGTTTATTCTTTTGAGAATGGTTCTGAGGGTAAATCTGGAGTTTGAGTCTGAAGCTTTGTTCTATAAACTAAAATCTGACTATATCTATAGAAGTCATTGCTTGCATCTTGGATTGATTTGAGAAGCTCACAGGTTTCACCTTGGCTCTAAACTGCTGCTAATCTGAGGGTTCAATCTATGGTTATCGCCATGCTGAGAATGCAACTCATTCTTTCATTAGAAGCACTTCTTTTTAAAATGGGCTCTTTAAGAATGGAGTCATAATTTAAATAGAACTCGGGATTTACCAAGATCTGAAGTTTACTTCTCATGCCATAAAGAAGGTGTTGCATGCATTCATCTATCAACTTGGGCTCTATCATCACTCGGCTATCCCTGGCTTTGAACTTGAAGTTTTTTTGTGCATGGGCTGCAACTGCAAGTTTAAACTTGGCTCTTCTCTAGGTCTTTCCCACCACTGATTTACATTGTATAGATAAGTCATTCTTTCTCTTATATGTATTTCTTTGTTGGAACTTGCTGTAATAGTTGATTTTACTGGTTATCTAAATCTAGGTATCTGTTATATTTGCAAATAAATCTGGGTTTTGTTTATTATGCTTTTTTGACTCCACCATGTCTATCATTCTAATGAATTTGGGCTTTTATTTTGCTAGCACCTAGCTTTTCTTTGAAAAAACACTCACGGCTTACTGTAGGAACTTGGTTTTGTGTTTTGAGTTTAAAACCCAAGCTTTAAACCGAAAGATCTTAGACTGCATTTCCTTTTAAAAGCTTGAACTCTTTGAAATCTGGGACCTACTTTAAAAGACTAACTTCTATTGCCATAAAGAATGCTATTCCTGTTATTGCCCGCTGCTGAATCACATTGCAAAACCCACATTTTTTTATATGTTTTCTTGATCTCTTCTCTACTGGCATAAAATTAGTTTTAAATTCAATGCTTTAAATACACTTATTCAGCTTTAAGAATAAAAAAGCATCTCTCTGTTTATATGGTCGAATACTAGTCCTCATATCTACAACATTCCTTTTAATGTACTTGGCAGCTAGCATCACACTGTGTAATTGCATATCACTTGATATTCTGTTATATATCAAATTTCTCGATATTGTAAGATTTGTAGCACAAATTTTCACTTCCAGCAACGCAATTTGTTTATGAGGTTTGAGCATGGGAATGTGACACTCATAAACAAATTTTTGCCCTTAATTTGATCCTGTTATGATTGTATTTCACTGCAGCAAAACTTAATCTTCAATCTGCACATGGACAAATAGTGTTAGTATAAAAAATGATTACCTTTCTGTTTTCTCCTTCTGTACCTTGGATGTTATTTCTTTGGTTATATGTTCAAACTGTCAATGTCTCCATGTATAATGTATGGCTTCATTTTCATTTACATACATGAGCATTCCCTATTACTGTATCTGATAATAGCACACACATTTTGTGGCCTCTTCTCTTGATAACAATATTCCTTTAAATGTACTGTGATTTCATCATACTAGAATAGCACTATTTTTTACTAAATGCCCTGCATAGAATCTTTTACTTTGATGTATACATAACCATACTATTTCATCATTGTGTTTGTGATTGATAAATAGTTGAGCTTGAATCCGCCTCCATTCTGCTTTATGTTGCCCATTGTTGACTTCACTGCTGGACGTCCGTAGTCTTTGTCTTGTACAAAGACAATGTTGTCTGTATTTGAATTTGAAACATCTTTGTTGTCTTCTTTATTTGCATTTTGTATCTGCTGAATAGAAATTTGCATGCACTAAACTTTCAATTTGTTTTCCAAACATGAAATTTTTATCAATAACAATATTATTTATTTTGATGGATACAAAAAGCTTAATAATTTAACATACCAAGACAATACTATTTTTCTTAATCCCCTGATTTATTATATGCATTTTTTACATCCAAACTGCACTGTCATTTTATTCTGTATAATCATGCACTCTGCAGTTGATGACTTGCACTGTCTTAGCACTGCCTTGTAATCACATCCCTGTTATTTGATTGTAGTTCATTTTTTATATCACATTCATCTAGTATATCAACCTTGCATGGGTTTGCATAGATTCAATGTTTAACATAATGATATTCTGTTTAGTTTATATGCAAATCTGTCCCCCATAATCCATGCATTCCAATTTTTATTTAGCTTTTCCATATTAGATCTTTGGAACTATGATTCACTGTACTATTTTTTTCCTTCTTGAATCATCTTATTGTTTCAACATAACATTTATATGGTATCTCATGCATGCTCTGTATATTGAGAGGGTACAGTGTTACCTCATTCCCTTGCAAATCTACTTCTTTATTTTTTTCCACATCCTTCATTTAGGAACACTCTACATCATTTCATTTCACATGTATCTTTTTAGACCAGCATTGTTATCCTTCTATTTTATCTCATTTTCCCTTCTGCATAACATACTTTAGAATTCGCGTACCTCTCACTTGCATATAATCAGCTCTGAGTCCCTATGTTAGATTGATAGATTCAATCAGTGAATCTATGTTTGCATATAAATGTTATGTGGGATAACATTTATGTATGATTGTGGGTTTGCTAATTGGACTTATTGACCTAACATTGGGATTGCTTTGCTCCTTCGTTAATAATCTCCTACTAATGCAGGATAACAACTATATGTAGTAAAAGGTTTCATAAACCTATGTCCCTTTGATACTTAGTTTAGCTATTGTAGATGTGTAGCTTGTTATTGCATTTGATGTTTACTTAGTAAATATGCAGTTCTGAAAGTGTTGATTGTAACATGCTGTTCTTAGGGATTTTTGCATTGTTTAGATCCAATTTTGGATCTAACTCCTCTTTCATCTTCATGATGCAGGATAAAAACTATAAGAAGATTTTAGGATGAAGACAAAGAAGAAGATATGAAGATACAAATGTCAGATTATCAACATACTTAAAGACCTCTTCAAGGCAATGCTTAGATCCCTGATTTGTCTACTGGTCTTTTATTACTTTCAGCATTGTGTATTTTCTCAGTATTCTTTACTAAAATATGTAACCTCTATAGGAATACTTGCTGATTGCATTCATTTGAAATGTTCAATGTAAAGATCAATTTTCTGAATTTGAAAGTATTAAAATAGATCAATACTTTGAGAATGACATAAGTGTTAATTATGAATGCAATAATAAGATATACATCTCCAATATCTGAACAAGGTTTGAAAGGATGTACCTTTATTTAAATCCTTTCTTCTATTTGTAGTTGCTAGATTGCATGTGTACTTTCTCTAATTTTTCCCTTTTTTCAAGAAAATTCTATACTTAGGAAAACAATCTATCAAATCCATAATAATGTAAGATAATAATCAACTTATCAATTTGGAGTGCAACTAAAATGATAACATTTTATGGTGACCTCTTAGGGGTGTTCACCTGGTAAAAAAAATAGACCAGTTGTCTTATGCAGTCCATTGGGCACAGAGTATTAAATTTTAATAGAAGTGAACCTCTTCAAACTCTAGAAAACCTTGAAAAATGCTTAAAACTTCAAACACACCACACAACTAGAAAACTGAAACTGAAACCAAAACAAAGTACCTTATGCTAACGGCTTGGGAATTTGTGCTTGGCTATCCTCAACACCATTATATGTTTGTTTTATCAATTATGTGATATGATGATGTTGATGACAACAATTATTTATTTGCAAACAACTAGCATAAGGTAGAAAACAAACTTGAGTCAATTTTCTGAATTGCACTTTCTCCTGAAAAATTTGTTTTCTTTTCTGAAGTCTACAAGCTGTTAGGGAAGGTCATGGATGACCTATTTTGGAATGTGGCCATTGCACCTGAATTGAAAGGTTTCATGATGAAAATCCATCATTTCACTTTAGGATTGATGTATACATTTCTGAACAGTTCTTCCATGAAGTTGTCTAACTTGCAGCCTTCAGAAAAGTATTAACTTGTGCTAGAAGCACTTGGAGGGAACAAAAAATAGCAAGTAAACCTGCTGTTGTAGTATATGAAAAATAATTGGTATCCCATCATGTAGAGTATTGAGTCATACTCTACTCTATAATGATGGGTGCTCACTTATGAGGTATGATATACTACAGCAGCATGTCTATTTTCTGCATTTAACAACTAGCTGCAACTAACTGAAAGCAAACTAACTATGTGCAAAGCACTTATTTTGATTCAACTAACCTCAAAAACAATGTTTGAGATTAATCCCATTAACTGAGATTGGCAATTCTTCTCCTTCCATAGTTGAGAGCTAAAAAGTTTTGTGAGCCTTGCATCCTATAATCACAAATGGACCATTCCAAATGGCATCAAACTTCAAATGTTTGCCAGGTCTGCTCTTCAAATCATCCCATTTAAGCACTAAATCACCTTCTTCTAAGACTTGTGTGACAAATTTTCTATCAAATGTCTTCTTCATTTGATCATGATGTTTTGTCAACTTCTGAAAAGATCTCTTTCTTGACTCTTCCAACTCTATTAATTTAGCCAATCTTAACTCCATAGGTTGTTGGTCCAGCAGGTCTAATTCTTTGATCAGGATCAAACTTGGCAATTCCATGGAAATTGGCAATCTTGCCTCTCTTCCATAAACCAGCATATAAGGTGAATTACCTATTGAGCACTTTGGGGTGATCCTATCATCCCATAAGGCTTGTTTCAACTTGCTATTCCAAACTCACTGATTATCTTTAATAGTCCTTTTGATGATGCGAATCAGATTTTTGTTTGTTGATTCAGCTTGTCCATTACCCTGTGGGTAATAGTTGGATGAGGTACTAAGATACACATTATTTTTAACTTCCCAATAATAAATTCTTGTGCCTAAAACTGCCAAGGCATTATCAAAAATAATGGATTCAAGTGCACCAAACCTCACAAGAAGATCTTCATAAAAATTCAGAACTGAAGTTTCATTAGCATCTTTCAATGCCACAACTTTAGTCCACTTAGTAAAATAATCAGTTGCTGTCAATATATACTTGTGACCTGAACTTGATAATGGGTTTATAGGACCAATAAAATCTAAACCCCACTTAGAAAAATGTTGTTCAATTTGAATTGGACTGAGAGGTAAAGCTACTAACCTTTGCTTGTTTGATAAAATAACACATTTCAAACATCTCCTTACCCAAATGAAGGCATCCTTGTATAGATTTGGCAAAAAATATCCAGCCTTCAAAATGTTTAATGTTGTTGTGCTTGCTACAAAATGTCCACCTGCTGGTCCATCATGGAATTCCTATAACACTTTATTAGTTTGATTACCACTAATAGATCTCAGCAATACGCCATTATAATCCCTTCTATGCAACACATTATTCAACAAACAATAAGGTATAGACTACAATCTGAAATATCTTCTTTTTGATCTATCCAAACCTTTAGGACAGCATCCTATTTGCAAGAAATCAATCATTTATTTCACCCAATCATTCTATAAATTTGGGACAACAAGCTGGGCTGGGTCCTGTAATGCCAAAATTGCCTCAGTATCATTATTTGGAGTATTATCTCCATTTCCAACCAGCTGTTCACATAGGCCTCTACCCCTTAACAGCTTGGTAACTTTAATATCAATGTCATATTCTATCGCTTTTGTGATCCAGCCTACTCTTTTGGTGTTAAAATCTTTATTCAATAAAAACTCCTTGACAACAGGATGTGCAACCATCATATTTATCTTGTTGTTAGAAAGCATATGTCTAAATTTTTTCAGACTTCTAATGACAACAAGAACATGTTTCTCAATGAAAGTGTAATGCAATTCATAATCTTTTAATCCCTGGCTAAAAAATGCTATTGGCTGTTCAAATCCTATGTCATTCTTCTGAACTAACACGGCAGCAATATTATCTACATTCCCATATGCATACAGAATGAAATCCTTAGAAAAATTAGGATTTAACAAAGTAGGGGTTGTAGCTAATGCTTCCTTAATCAGTTCAAAACTGAGTTTACCTTCCTTGGTCCATTTGAAAGAAATATTATTCTTAAGCATGGCTATAAGTGGCATTAATAGCTCTGCAATATTAGGGATAAATATTCTAACAAAGTTAATTCTTCCTAAAAATATTTGAAGACCCTTTTTGTGAAGAGGAAGAGGTAATGCAAGTATGGCACTTACTCTCTCGGGCTCAATTGTAATTCCTTTCTTGGAAACAATAAAACCTAGCAGCTTACCTTTGTGAACAACAAATATGATCTTCTTAGGATTTAGAGAAATACTGTATTCCCTACATCTCTCAAAGATTATCCTTAAATGTTTAAAGTGATCTGTTGCATTCTTTGAAAAAATAGTTATGTTATCCAAATAAACTAATACGAACCTGTACATCAGATTTATGAAAGCCTTATCCATGGATTTTTGGAATGTTGCACCAACATTAGATAGACCAAATAGAATCTTCTAATATGCCATGGTACCCCATTTGGTTGTGAATGTTGTCTTAAATCTGTCTTCTTCCTTCACCAAAATCTGGTTATAACTAGAAAAGCCATCTAGCAATGAAAATCGCTCTGAACCTGAAACAACCTGCAAGATTTGTTCCATTGAAGGAAAAGGATGCCTATCTTTCAATGAAGCCTTGTTCAAGTCACAGAAATCAACACAAAGTCTGATTTCTCCATTCTTTTTCCTAACAAGAACCAGATTTGAAACCCATGAAGTATGCTTGATTGGAAAAATGATGTTACTTTCAATTAACTTATTCAATTAACTTATTCAATTCCTTAATCATGAGAGGTTCCAGTTGGGGATTCACAGGTCTCTATTTTTGTCTCACTGGTTTAGCCCCTGGTTCTAATTCTATTGTATGCTAGGAAATATTGGGATCAAATCCCTTCAAATCTGAATAATTCCATGCAATTATATCATGAGATTTGTTGCATAAATTGACAAAGGTTTGACATTCTTCTAAGGTACATACCTTTCCAAGTTTTCAGACTTTTTCTTTTGAAACAAAAATCTCTTCGTAATTTTCCTCCTTGATCTGTAAGATGGATTTGTCCTTCTTGAATTCATCATTAGTAACAAACATAGATTCTAAAGTTACAAGACCTTTAGGCATTTTATTTGTTCTCAGCTGTATAATCTGATCTTCATATTGTTCTTGCAATTTTTTCTGATTTGGTAGTGAAAACTCAACCTCTCTCCTCAACAAATTTACAATATGTTGATCAGATTCGAACACTTGCCAACAATATACATTGTTAGGGACAATAGGTCAGACAATAACTTTAACATAATTCGTATCCTTAATATTGTTGATCTCAGTTGGGATATCATATTGGGCTCCAACGGAAGCAAGCCTAACAGCATGTTTGTTTTGATTTCTAGGAATAGATTGTAAATTAAAGGCTTCAAAACCTTCAATCAGATCCCATACAACATGTTTATAATTCTTTAACAAATAATTCTTTGTCATATGAACATTTCTAACTTGATTCACTATTAATTCAGAATCACCATATACTTGCAAGCAACTAATACCCTTTTTAATTGCCCACTTTAATCCATTTATAAGGGCCTCATACTCAGCAACATTATTTGTATAGCTAAAAGTGAACCTGAAAGAAGCAAAATACCTGTGATCTTTTGGTAAAACCAGCATGCAGCCACCTCCAGCACCTATTTTGCTGTAAAAGCCATCAAAAGACAACTTCCAAATAGCACTGGATTGTTGTTCTAAATTTGTACTTTCTATAACAACTGGCACAAAATTAGTAACTTCATTAATAACATAGTTACCCAAACTTGGCTCCTCAATCTGTGCATTATAAATCATTACATTTTCAGTAGCCCAGGTGTCTAACAATATATCAGGAATTTGTTCAGTAAGTTTTCGTGACTCACGAATAGCATCAATCTCTTCTTGATCAAAAATCACTGTTGCTGTCCCATTTTCAGAACTACTGACATATGGCTCAATACAAAATTTTGCAATAGGCTCAAAAGGAATAGTTACTTTTGTACCATACCTAGTGTGAAATAACATGTGTGACCAATTTGCATATAGATATCCTCTAATTTTAGTAGTAAACTCTCGTGACAAACATATAGAAAAATTAGGAGGTAAGTCTATGATGAAAACATCCATAGGCACTGAAAAGCTAGGACATGGATGCATTATCAAATCCAAATTTCTAATAACTCCAACTATATCTACCACTGTACCATCAAGATGAACTACTCCTTTTTCAATTGGTTCATATTTAAGGCCTAGCTGATCTACAATTTTCTTAGGCATAACAGAGCTGGAAGCGCCTGAATCAATCATGCAATTATGCAATAAATTTTGTCCTATTATAACAGTGATGTAAAAAGGTGGTTTCTTTACCAACTTAGATACTGGTTGGGTTGAAGTTTCATTACCAGCCATTAACACCTTAGGAATTTTCTGATTTAAAGCATCATCCGATAGTGTTAATGTTTGCAAAGCTTCCTACAACATATATTTTTGACCTGGAAGCGCTAAAGCTTCCCAAACAGAAACAGGAACATGTGTCTTCTTCAAGTGATCAACTATATTGAAATTTTGACCACTAACCTTTTGTTGCTTTGTAGGAATAGTCAGCTCCTTTGCTAATTATAATGGTTGTGAAGATGCGTCTTGAGCCTAGTTTTGCTTTTTTTTACCCTTTAATACTTGTTGTTGTGGTATAGCAGTAGGCTATTGTACCTTGTCAACTTGTTCATTTGTAGCCTTGGTTTTGGACCTTGTACTTTCTTCTATAGGTTTCCATATCTAATAAAAACCTACTACTAAGACAGTTTCATCAGTATTAAGATTCATCAAGGTAACATCAGGATTACCTTGTGATTGCATCTGATCATTCTGAGCCTCTCCTTGAACATTAGTCAATTGACCTTTCAATACGTCCTACCTCCTTGCCTCAAGCACATGAGGACAATCAAGCCAGAAATAACTTGCATTACAAGTGTTACACCATTCCTCCTCTTATGCATAGTTATTCTGAGGAACAACCATTAATGCCTTAGAGGTACTAGGAGTTGCATAGTTATACGGCTGATTGGTCCTCTGAATGTAGCTCTTTTGCTTCCTTTGAGCTTGGCATGGCTGATTTTGATCAAAGGCTTGATTTGACTGTCTATTCTGTTGATAATAAACTTGAGGAGGTCTATTATACTAACCTTGTTGCCTCTTTAAATTTGTGATTTTATTGCCATAAGTTTGCAGGGTCCTCATCATACTTTTTCTCTTGTCCTTCAACTCCATATTTTGTTCTTTTAGCTCTCTAAAAGGAGTTGTGGAAACATGTTCTTCTGCTACAACCTACATATTAAATGCTAGCAATGCTGGCATAGGTGGAATAACTATAATTGGTGGAAGAATAGCTGGTACAACTGGCTATGTTTCTGCACAATAAGGCATTAGAGGCCTTAGAGGTAACTTTCTAGCCTATATCAAATTGTTCTCAGCTCTGACAACAACATCATAAGTAGCAGGTAAAGTGTGCCCACCCATAGACTGTATCATAAGTGCAATATAAGGGTTAAATTCTTTTAAAAAGAAAAGAAATGCATAGTCATTAGATAGACTGACGGATCTTGGAATTCTGTCCCAAGTTTGTTGGAAACGAAAGTTGAAATCTTAAATATGCTCATTAATATCTCTTTTAATAGTAGTTAACTACTCAACCAAAGAGAAATTATCTGATCTATCTTCAAACTTGTTGATTAATACAGTACCCAATTCATCCCATGTGCTAATAGAATTAACTGGTTGATTTCTAAACCAGAATAATGCTTTACCCTTAAGTGAAGCTGCTAATAGTTTCAAAGCTACATCATCATGACTAACTTGATGTAATCCACATAAAGTAGCAATATCTTTAATATGCTCTATTTCTGAAATATGACCCTCACCATTGAAATATGTCAAACCTTTTAGTGTTGCTGGTGGAATATCATGATGAACAACAATTTGTAATGGGCTTCTAGCATCAAAAGCCACAAATGGAAAATTCTGAGCCATCTGTACTGGTGGCACTTGTTGCTGATTTACAGGAGGTACAATAAATTTGTTAGATTGAGTTACCTTTATTTGACATGTTTTCAATCTTGGGGTAGTAGCACCACTTGTGGATGCTATAGTAGCAAAATGATCCTTTGTTCCTTTTTCAAGAACAAGTAATTCTAATCCAGAATTATCAAGCATGCTTAAATCTTCAGGAAAACTAAAATCTTCAATTATTACCTCATGGCTTTCGGAAATGGCAACTTGATCTTCAAAGATAGGATTTTCAAATAATGAAAAATTAGACTCCCTAAGAAAAGAGGATGATTCTTCTGCAGCTTTAGATGCTCTGCTTCTTCTTGCTGATCTGCTACCTCTTCTGTTGGGCTGAAGCTCTTGATAAAAGAATCCTTCATTGTTTCATCTTGTAAGAGTCCTTCTCATTAAGATAAATCTGCTACCGGATCTACAATAAAATTTCTAAATAGAGTCGCCAGGTGCTGGTAAAATACCTTCAAAAAGAAAGAAATACTGCTGCTCACACCAATAACAACAATAAGAAATAATTATTCTGAAGAAATGTGAAGCAGTTCAAGTCCCACCGGGCGTGCCAAAAAATGTTGTCAATCAGGATTGCTCCTATAGCTAGAAAATGAATCTCTGGATTCTATGTCGGTTCCTATTGGATTTTGAAATATCACCTAATACTAAATTCTATATTTTTTGGAAAAGGGGGAAAGAGAAATTGGAAAAAGAAGAAAAACTAATTAGGAAAGGTGATACACCAAAGATGAATGCAGATCTATTAGAAATTGCAAGACTATACTCACCAAACATACATTACTAAGCTCTACAAATGATTTCACTTCTCAACACCTAGGATGGTTTACAATACCTAATTAGGGTTTGATACCACTAATAATAGGAATTCAACCAAAAAATAGATAACTTTCTACAAAAGGTTAAAACTCTTAAACCAAGAATAGGAATTTGTAGTAATTCACTAATCTGTGCTTAAAAATGGATAAACTCTTAAATGAAGAAAAACTGGAAAAAAGGATAGATGCAATACTCAGAAAATAGGTATGAATAGTAAGTCCATCTTTATTATCTCTCAAATCTGCATAACGGTTGCAAAATACCAAGAGAATGGGCAAAGGAACAAATGTGTTCACTAATACCTCAAAATCCCAAAATTCTGAACCCCTTACAATCAATAAGAAACTCAAATATATAGCCTCCAAAGCTTATTCTGAAAATGAGAAGTCCCCCTTAAAGTGCCTCTAAAACAGATAGATCCCCTAAAATTCGGGTCCAAAACATGCCTATAATATAACTTTCCAAAATCCCCTCCAAAACTTTAGCTCAATCCCTGAATTTAAGGCATAATTGATGCCAAAAATTAAGCCTTAAAGGCTAATCTCGAAAATGAAGTCCTAATATTGGTAATTTATAATATATCTTTTAAAAGATATTACCAATATATATTACAAAGAGTCTCTAAACAAATAGTTATCCCTAAATTTAAGGCATGAGAAATAAACAAATAATCTAGGCCTTAAATTTAGGTTTTTTAACAATTAAATATATCTTTATTATATCAAAGAATATATTTAAATTTTTCAAGTTTATATTTTTAAGAAAATCTAAAATACAACTCCACCTATTAACCTAAAATAAAACATGCATAAACCTCTTATTTCGAAAAACCACATGCACAACTTAACCTATATATAACTATCTCATGGTCAACATGACCTTCGAAATATCTTCATCTTTTATATAAGGCATGTGATTATTGTCGTGACAGAATGAAGGCATTTACCATATTCTCTGTGGGTTTTCAGTGCATCACGGACTCCAAACTTTTATCAACACTTGATAAAGAGTTTTATCTTATGTCATCTGTATTCCTCATTAGGTATTTTCGCATCTTCTGGAGAACTTAGGGTTTGAGCTGCCATAAGATTTTGTTTTGAAGTTTCTTCTTTGCATGTTTATTCTTCTGAGAATGGTTCTGAGGGTAAATCTGGAGTTTGAGTTTGAAGCTTTGTTCTATAAACTAAAATCTGACTGTATCTATGGAAGTCATTGCTTGCATCTTGGCTTGATTTGAGAAGCTTGTGGGTTTTTACCTTGGCTCTAAACTGTTGCTAATCTGAGGCTTCAATCTGTGGTTGTCGCCATGCTGAGAATGCAACTTGTTCTTTCACTAGAAGCACTTCTTTTTAAAATGGGCTCTTTAAGAATGGAGTCATACTTTAACTAGAACTCGGGATTTACCAAGACCTGAAGTTGACTTCTCATGCTATAAAGAAGGTGTTGCATGCATTCATTTATCAACTCGGGCTCTATCATCACTTGGCTATACCTGGCTTTGAACTTGGAGTTTTTTTGTGCATGGGTTGCAGCTGCAAGTTTAAACTTGGCTCTTCTCTAGGTCTTTCCCACCACTGCTTTACATTGTATAGATAAGTCATTCTTTCTCTTATATGTATTTCTTTGCTGGAACTTGCTGTAATAGTTGATTTTGCTAGTTATCTAAATCTGGGTATTTGTTACATTTGCAAATAAATCTGGGTTTTGTCTATTATGCTTTGTTGACTCCACCATGTTTTTCATTCTAATGAATTTTGGCTTTTATTCTGCTGACACCTAGGTTTTCTTTGAAAAAACACTCACAGCTTACTATAGGAACTCGGTTTTGTGTTTTGAGTTTAAAACCCAAGCTTTAAACCAAAAGATCTTAGACTGCATTTCCTTTTAAAATCTTGAACTCTTTGAAATCTGGGACCTACTTTAAAAGACTGAGTTCTATTGCCATAAATAATGCTATTCCTGTTATTGCCCACTGCTGAATCACACTACAAAACTCACATTTTTTGATATGTTTGCTTGATCTCTTCTCTGCTGGCATAAACTCGGTTTTAAATTCAATGCTTTAAATACACTTATTTAGCTTTAAGAATAACAAAGCATCTCTCTGTTTATATGGTCAAATACTGGTCCTCATATCTGTAGCATTCCTTTTAACGTACTTGACAGCTAGCATCACACTATGTAATTGCAGATCACTTGATATTATGTTATATATGAAATTTCTCGACATTGTAAGATTTGTAGCACAAATTTTCACTTCCAGCAACACAATTTGTTTATAAGGTTCGAGCATGGGCTCATGACACTCATAAAAAATTTTTTGCTCTTAATTTGATCCTGTTATGATTGTATTTCATTGCAACAAAAATTAATCTTCAATCTGCACATAAGGCAAACAGTGTTAGTATAAAAAATGCTTACTTTTCTATTTTCTCCTTTTATACCTTGGATGTTATTTCTTTGGTTATATACTTGAACTGTCAATGTCTCCATGTATAATGTATGGCTTCATTTTCATTTACATACATGAGCATTCCCTATTACTATATCTAATAATAGCATGCACATTCTGCGACCTCTTCTCTTGATAAAAACATTCCTTTAAATGTACTGTGATTTCATCATACCAAAATAGCACTATTTTTTACTAAATGCCCTGGATAGCATCTTTTACTTTGATGTATACATAACCCTACTATTTCATCATTGTGTTTGTGATTGGTAAATAGTTGATCTTGAATTTGCCTCCATTCTACTTTACGTTGCCCATTGTTGACTTCTCTTCTGGACGTCTGTAGTCATTGTCTTGTATAGAGACAATGTTGTCTGTATTTGAATTTGAAACATCTTTGTTGTCTTCTTTATTTGCATTTTGTATCCGCTGAATAGAAAGTTGCATGCACTAAACTTTCAATTTGTTTTCCAAACATGAAAGATGTATCAATAACAACATTATTTATTTTGATGGATACAAAAATATTAATTCTTTAACATACCAAGACAATACTATTTTTCTTAATCCCCTGATTTATTATATGTAGTTTTTACATCCAAACTGCACTGTCATTTTATTCTGTATAATCATGCACTCTGTAGTTGATGACTTGCACTGTCTTGTAATCACATCCCTATTATTTTATTGTAGTTCATTTTTTATATCACATGCATCTAGTATATCAACCTTGCATGGGTTCGCATAGATTCTATGTTTAACATAACGATATTCTATTCAGTTTATATGCAAATATGTCCCCCAAAATCTATGCATTCTAGTTTTTATTTAGCTTTTCCATATTAGATCTTTGGAACTCTGATTCACTTCACTATTTGTTTCCTTCTTGAATCATCTTATTGTTTCAACATAACATTTATATGGTATCTCATGCATGCTCGGTATATTGAGAGGGTATAGTGTTACCTCATTCCCTTGAAAATCTACTTCTTTATTTGCTGCCACATCCTTCATTTAGGAACACTCTGCAACATTTCATTTCACATGTATCTTTTTAAACCAGCATTGTTATCCTTCTGTTTTATCCCATTTTCCCTTCTGCATAACATACTTTAGAATTTGTGGACCTCTCACTTGCAGATAATTAGCTCTGAGTCCCTATGTTAGATTGATAGATTCAATTAGTGAATCCATGTTTGCATATAAATGTTATGTGGGATAACATTTATGTATGAATGTGGGTTTGCTAATTGGACTTATTGACCTAACATAGGGATTGCTCTACTCCTTCATTAATAATCTCCTTCTAATGCAGGATGACAACTGGATGTAGTAAAAGGTTTCATAAACCTATGTCCCTTTGATACTTAGTTTAGCTATTGCAGATGTGTACCTTGTTATTGCATTTGATGTTTGCATAGTAAATATGCAGTTTTAAAAGTGTTGATTGCAGCATGCTATTCGTAGGGATTTTTGCATTGTTTAGATCCAATTTTGGATCTAACTACTCTTTCATCTTCATGATGCAGAATAAAAACTATAAGGAGATTTTAGGATTAAGACAAAGAAGAAGATATGAAGATACAGATGTTAGATTATCAACATACTAAAAGACCTCTTCAAGGCAATGCTTAGATCCCTAATTTCTATAATGGTTTTTTATTACTTTGAGCATTGTGTTTTTTCTCATTATTTTTTACTGAAATATGTAACCTCTAAAGGAATACTTGTTGATTGCATTCATTTGAAATGTTCAATGTAAAGATCAATTTTCTGAATTTGAAAGTTTTAAAACAGATCAATACTTTGAGAATGACATAAGTGTTAATTATGAATACAATAATAAGATATACATCTCCAATATCTGAACAAGGTTTGAAAGGATGTACCTTTATTTAAATCCTTTCTTCTGTTTGTAGTTGCTAGATTGCATGTGTACTTTCTCTAAATTTTCCCTTTTTTGAAGCAAATTATGTACTTAGGACAACAATCTATCAAATCCATTACAATGTAAGATAATAATCAACTTATCAATTTGGAGTGCAACTAAAATGATAACAGGCTCATCATTAACATGATCTTGCTTGAAAGTGCAATCTTTATTTTCAGCAAGAGAACTCTTAGAGGAGAAACTATTATAAAAAAAAAATGAAGAGTGATGAGAAGACTTAGAAGATGAAATATGTTTGGAAGAAGGAGATCATTGTGATAAGATCATTCTTATGATTCTAGAAAAGGCGTCTAATTCACTTGCTCATTTATATATCATTTTTTCTAATTTATCATCCATGAACTTTTTGGAAAAATAACACTCTTCGAATTGAGCAATAATTTCAAGATCATCTATTCTTAAGAGAGGTTCCATAACAAGATATTTGAATTTCATGGTTCTAGAAGAAGAGGAATCAAGAATGGAAGTGATAGAATAGATGAAAATAGAAGAAGATAGACTAGATAATAAGAGGAAAAGAATTAAGAAGATGTGAAGATCTTAGGAAGAAGAGGAAGAAGCGTAAAAGAAGAAGAGAAAGAATGGAAATGGAAGACTAGGAAGACATGGGAGATGTGGAAGAAAGAAGACCAAGAGTTATTTTGTGTATATTGATACCATTTAAGCTCATTTAGATGTTGAGAAACATGTCATAACACTCTTTGGGGAGATACATTAAAGTTTTTATCACTCAGGAACTCAGATTTGTTCATTTTAATTGACCAACTAAATGCATTAACATATTTTATCATGAATCAAACACATAAGACATCAATCAGGGAGTTCAAGAAATCAACGTCTTCAAACAATGAGCAAGGGATAAAGCAACCTTGCACATGAACATAGATAGTCTCATAGTATTTCTACTCCATAAGAATGCTACTTGTGTATGTTCTCAAAATGTTTTCCATTCACGCACATAGTCCTAAAGAATAAAAATTTGGTTGCACTATGGTTCTTAGTAATGGCTTGACTCTGCAACTTTTGCAATCTCAAGCGGGTGAAATCTAATCCCGATGCACTGAGGTTTTGACACTGTCTGAGAATTTAATCAATCAGGAGTTGCTGAGGAGATCTGACAACCCACAAGAAACTACACCTATGGAGATTTCTTCCACGAGGACATTTGTTTAGCAGTTGTTGCTACCATGGAAAAAATGGCTATTATCGCTTGAGGTTCTGTCCACGTGGTTGACCCAATAAATGGAATGTCCACTATGATTAACCCTCTCTAACAAGGAAGACTCACAATATGGACCACATGTGGACTTGGTTCAGATTCAAGGGTTCCAAGTTTCTGATTCTCCCAAAAGGGAAAAGAGCATAATCCTCTAGCCTCTTCACCTCACCCAAACATAGAAAACATGATTCATTGACCCACTAATTTGAAATCACCTCATTCAAGATTCACACAATGACAATGACACCAATCTCCCAAAGAGAGAAAGTATTGCCAAAAGTTGAAGCCCAAACCAAGTTGACCAATGAGGTAAAAACAAAATCCTTCCCTACCTACAAGGAGATTTATCGTCAAGAAGAGCTTTACATGTAAAAAAATCAAATGAAGCCCACTCTCTCAAGATTTCCACAAATAGTGTTCATAGGGCCTAATTACTATGTGAAACATGTATGCAAGAAAGCAAATCTAGGTCCATTTTAGAGCACCAATTGGAAATGTGATCTATAAAAGTAAGAAACACTCAAGCTAAACACATGAGATGTTCATTTTAATTCCCAAAATCTAAATGTTATAGAGAGAAATAAAATACCTCAAATCCAAAGCAATGCGAATTATTTTTTTATTTATCCACGCAAGTCCAAGCAATCCCCACGAACTCTCCAACAAGCAAGACAAGAAAACAAGATATGCAATATATATTCAACTTATGCAAACTCTAGGGTTAGATCTAAAAATAAATTGTTAGGAGTAATAATAAACAGAAAATAATCTAAATGACAGCTCACATCATGCATTGAACCATGTCAAAAATAAGTGCAAGCTAATCATTAAATGCCCTTTTTTAATTTTGATTTTTGACCTAGTCAACAAGATTGGACCTATATGGCATGAATTCGGATCCAAAACCCTAAATACAAAAAAGATACCCCTATTAAAAAATAGAGAGCCTTCCAAAAATGTCAGAATTTTAAAAAGATCCTTTCATTTGTGCCCTTGGGAGCCATTTTCTTAAAATAGACCAGTTTTCAGAAATTGACCAAATGAGCTATGATATTGCATCCAAATTTAAAACTCAAAGAATGGACCCCATGTAGAATTTAAATACCTTTCTTCAAATGTAAAATTTTCTGAGGAATTCACTGATTTGCACCAAAAATTAAGGTTTTATGAAAAATAAAGAAAAAATTATAAAAAATTCAAAATACCTCAAAAAATTCTGAATTGTTTACTGGAGCTTCTCTGATATGTTGGCAACTTGTGAAAAAAGTTTCAAACCAAAATTCCAAGCCATTTAGGAGATATGATCAAATCTTTGAAAATCTAGGGTTTTCATCTCCAAGCAAATCTGCACAAGGGTTAGGCTTAAAAACCTCAATAAAATAACCATGTAAAGATTAGAAGATCTAGAAATCTGAATAAAATGAAGGAAAATCAGGAGCATCATGCCCCACGGTGGGCGCCAAAAATGTGTGCTAAAATGTTGACACACTTCTATGAATCATTCCATCTAAGGTTTCTCAAGAATGAGGCCTCAAATATTGATCCATAGCTCTCTATTCATGGAGTGCAAAGGTGTGTAATGGAGGCCCTCAGATTGACCTAGTTAGTGCCTATGCAAGTACACAATGAAATGAGAGATTCGAATGCATGAAAATGAGATCTACTCTATATGATTGCAATTCATGAAAGAAAATTAATCTAAATGATAACAATGCATGATTAGTCTATGAAAGGAAATACAAATACAAGTTTAATCTATGAAAATAAACATGAATCTAATCTACATGAGTAGCCATGGATGCAAGAAGAAGAAGACAAGAAGAGAAAAGTTGCAATATCCAAGCTCAAGTGCTCAAATCCTCCTCCAAAATTGCTCTCCAAACCTGCAACATAACAATACTATAAAAACCTAATATGAAAATGAGGAGAGATTTCCTTATAAAGAAAAGTGAACGGATGAGATTAAGAGGCAAAAATCAAAGGCTATGATTAAGAGGCAAAAATCCCATCACTGAGGAGGATGTGAAGAAAAAGGGATTTTATTTAATTTTTATTTAATTTATTACCTTTTTCAACAAATAAAGTGCTTTAAGTGGGGATTTTTATTTATTTAATTAAAAGAGGGGTTTTCTTTCAATTAAATAAATTAGAAGA
>MU228423.1:821247-839530 GCA_018584345.1 Thuja plicata | reverse complement strand
ATGTTTAATGGGTGATTCCTAACCTTTTTAAGGATAATGGAATGCTCACCCACATGGGGAAATTCTCTCCAAAATGGGTACCCATTCATCTTAAATTCTTTCTTACAACTTTGTCTCCTCATTTGAAATATTGAGCTACTCAATATTAATGCCAATTTTGACTTAAAATTGGCCATCTTTTCAAAGCCATGTGTCTCCTATGTGGCTCTTATGTGGATGCCACATAAGTGCCACTTCATCCAAGCCTCTTCCTCTCCCCAAAAACTCTATAAATAGAGGCCTTCTCCTCTCATATTTTCATCTCTCAATTTGCATTGTTATCATGCTAGTATTGTCTTAGAGTTTTTATATTTGTTTTCATGCTAATGCTTTTAGATGTTAGTTTCATGCTTTCTTTTGTTTAAATCATCTAGAAGTTACATATTAGGCTCTTAATTGGTGAATAAATCATAGTTTCTTCATAATACTTTCATATCATCCTCACTTTCATAAGTTTAGATTATCATTTTGAAGAAGATTTGAGACTAGTTCGTCATACTAGCTCTTGAATCTTTCTTCTTGTTCTCATACTCTTGCACATTTGCATTGGGATCCATAGTATTTGTGTGTTTGAGAGAGCACACCCACATCTAATTTAAACAAGCAAATCAAAATGAGTAGAATAGGGTTCTTTGTTTACTTATTTTTAGCTTAATCCGATGTTATTTGGTATGCTTGTTGTTTTCTTTGATCTCTTACATGTTTTCTTGAAATGATATATTTGCTAACCAGCTAATGTTTGCATGTTTGAGCTTGCTCCCAATAAGTTGAAGGATTCCATATACACATTCTGGCACGCCCAATGGGACCCACATCCCTAAAAATTCTTTCTTCTTATCTAATTCTTCCAAAATTCATCAAAAATGTGGATCGACGTCTCCGAGATACACACAGAGGAATTTTGCATAAACGTTGGTTCTTCCTAAACCGTCGTTCGGCATCTATGCAAACCAGTGTCTTTGATGTGAATCGGCATCTCCGCCTGATATTAAAATTTTGAATTTTTATTGACCCTGTTGTTCATTTATTAAGTTTATTTGTGTTTCCTACTACTTTTCAATACTCAATCATTCTATTTTTTAGTAGAAGTCAGTTTTACAAGCAGTCATAATGGTGAAATTGCATTAAAATGAACACTCTCTCTTGATAAATCATTAAGAAATAACAATTTTTAAGGGGTCAATTAGTTTCAAAATAGGTTTTTGGACAGATTTGGAAGCTAGTTACAAAGAAAAAGATAACTTATTGTGTCACTTTGTGTTGTGTTTTGTGTTTGCAGGCAAATCAGCGTCTACAAAAATGTTGGTTCATGAACCCGCATCTCCACTACAAGAATCAGTGTCTACATAGAATCAGCGTCTGCTATCTATGAATCAGTGTCTGCGCTTGGTATAATAAGTTTCTATTTTCTAGTTATTTCATTGTCACTATCATTTTTTGAACCAGAATATAGAATTGGCGTCTCCACCCTGAACCAACGTCTGCGCTCTCGCAGAATCTTATGTTTGCTAACAAATTTTTGAGTGGTTTTTTTTGCTAATGCTTGTCAAAGATTATTTTTCAAACTACTAACTAGTTGTTTGCAACACCACTTGTCAAAGACACTAAACTGAAACTACTCACGTTGTCTTGCAGGTTGCCTTGATCCGAAATCAACCAAACGATCGTGTTTGTAAATCTTTTTTTTAGGCACTTAGACTTAATTAGGAAGATTTTTTGATTAATCCTAAGTGAGTGTTAGGGGATTATGCTCTCTTCCCTTTTGGGAAGATCAAAAACCTAGACACACTTACTTGGTGTTAAACAAATAAATCTTTGGAAATAGACAACTTGTCTTTCGTGCTTGTGGAGAAAACGATGTTGGATAGGAGACTATGCTCTTTTCCCCTTGTGGGAAAATCAAAAATCCAGACCCTTCTTGTCACTAATCCCATTTTACTTCCAAGTTAATCCTTTAGTTGGGCCTGTCGGTTGAGGAAAAAATCTCCCGAGAATGACCCACATGAGAACGAGGTGTAAGACACACCACTCCAACTCACGTAAATCAAATTTACTCCTTGGGGTCAAAACCTCAAGAGTCAGTTGGCATCTGAGCTTATACTTGGCTCTTGTCTAACTTAAGTGTGGCCTCGCGGTCTCAATCATGTTTATGTGACCACTTTTGTCAAGACGCTCTATGGGGCTATACGCTTGAATCGTGCTTGCGCGAACATAGAGGATACAATCGAATGGAGACACTTACTAAAAACTCTAGGCATAGAAGCTACCCGATTCACCTCTGAACGGTGACTTATTATAGTGCGAGGGGAGGGAAGAATCTCCCCCCAAGATCCCCATCATATGTGTCCCAAGGTATTGTGTTGCGAAAGATATCTTTGTAGCATGGCAACAATACCTGGAAAGAGGAAAAAACATGGGCGCCCTTTCGAGGGTGACATTGCTGTGTGAGCTGATTGACTACCAAGCAATGGGTCTATAATATTTCATTGAAGCCAATTCCTTAGGTAGATTTGTGCTTGAAATGTTTGAACAACATTGACCAAATCCAAAACAAAAATGAAATATCCAGCTTTCAAATTTGTCACGTGCTTGTATCCTTCAAGGTTGCTTTGTCCCTTATCAGATTGTTTTCAGACACGTGCTTGTTATTTTCCAATTTTGATTATGTTGAAATTGGTTCTTGCCATAGAACAATCCTATTGAGAAATCAGAACACGATCAAGATTTTTTCCAGATTATCAAAAGAAACATTTTGGTCTTTCATGAGATATGTCCTAGGAACCTCAAACTATTCATCCAAGATCAAGATCTATTTATAGGACATGACCGATTCCAAGAAACACAAGAAAGTGAAAACTCCGTTACCACTCGTGCAAAGAGAACAAAAGAACACAACCTGAGAGGCTACCAAGTACCAACACATTGTCGATTCCATCAAGCAAGAAATCCATAAATGATAACTATTTGAGAAAGTGATTTACAACAACAAGGTTTCTTGTTTCATGGGCAAATATCGTCTAAACTCCGCTTTTGTTGGATTTGAACAATATGACTAGTCAGTTTACCACAACAAACACAAGTTCCTCCTCTTCTTAGGCTCATTTAGCTTGCATTTTAGGACCTCCCTTAGGTTGCCATCTTTAGGAACACATCATACACTGATCCTAGCATGATCTTGTATCAACCAAATCAACCTAGCATCATCTTAGTCATCATCCAGAACACTCCTAATCACATCCCCCACTTAGGTATTGCATCCCCTTTTTGAGTTGCTAAAACCTACATCCTAAATCAAACCCCATCCTTTAAAGGTCTTTAAACTAAGCAATGTTTTGGGATAATCCTTTTTGTCTTTTGCAACCTCATCACCTTGATCAAAAGGTTGGTTTGCATTAACAAAGAATCTTGTTCGCCGAAGACCACAAGTCTATGTTAGGTAGATAATCACATCCACTTGATCCTATATTAGGAAGAGCAAACCTTGATCCTTGCATACATCAAGTCATCCTTAATTCATAGAAGTGCATCCATCATCTTAAGTACATCCTAATCCTAGTATCATCATTCTTAGTTTTCTAGGTGCATCCTTGCATACACCTTGCATCTTGTATTCCTTTAGCATAATCATTTCATGCCACCTGTCACACAACCCACTAAGAAGAGGAATAATGTGGATCCTAATCTAGCCACTAGCTCATCTAATCCTATGACTTAGAACACTAACAGCATGGTCACTTATGCACCTCAGCCCAATGATCAAGTTGAACATATCTGGGTAGGTACTAATGAAATTCCCACTCTAAGTGTCATGTAAACTTTTAACAATCATCCAACACTTGTCCACATGGTAAACGCCATGAGTGGATGTAACAACAACCAGGTACTCTTGGACATCCAACAAAAATGACTTCAACTTCCACCTTGGATTATACCCACACTTGTTACATGACCTATGGAACCTCCAGGGGAACATCCTTATCCCACCAGAAACAAAGTTTTTGATCCATTTCAACGAGCCCTAGAAGTGGGAACCCTTCTTGCACAAGTAGTTCATCCCTCCATTCCACCTTCCATCATACACACAATGCGTACACCTACCTCGGAAGTCCCACCTCTTGATGCCATATCAGCACCACAAACAATACCCCCCGTCACTATGCAAACACCTCTACAAGCCATAGTTGCTCCTCTTTCGCAAGAAATCCCAACATTCATTGCAAACTTTCCACCACCACAACCAGTTAGCATATAGAAAACCACCATTCCATCTATTCCTACTCAACCCATTCAAAGTGCTACAACTAGTTCACAACATCAAAGCACCCAAGTATCCATGCCTATTCCACCTTTCTTCACCATAGGTATGCCACCTACCAACGTATATAACCAACCCTTATTTCTACCAGGGTCCTCCTTTCCTGCTCCACCAGCAACACAACCACAATGAATGTCAATGGTTCCACCCCAAACATTGTTCAATCCAAATCCTCCTATAATCCAACCATCCACGAATCCCTTCGTCATACCCCAAATTCCCATCCAACCTATCCAACAGCAGCAACCTATCCAACAACAACCCATCCAACAGCAGCAACCTATCCAACAGCAACAGCAATAACCTATCCAACAATAGAAAATCACCAACCCATTAACATCCCAAGCGCAACAACAACCAATCAACTCCTTCGTAGTTGCACAGCCTACTCTTAAAACTACACAGCAACCACAACCACAAACGTAGGGGGCAAATCCCTTCATGGCACAACCAATGCAATAGTTTAATAGTCCCTTTATCCAACCCATGCAACAACAGCCAACTCATCCCACTAGTTACATAGTCATGTCATCTTCCGCTGCTGCACAAACAATTCCCCCTCCACAACAAGTTCTCACTGGGGGCATACCACCACAAAGCACCTATGTGGGTGTGCAACAAACTCACCCCGCCTATCCAATACTGCAACAAATACAAGCATATTTCCAACAGTTGCAGCAAACTTATCAGACGCCAACACCTCCTCCATTACAGTATTCCACTCAATCCCAGTTTCCACCACAACAACCCGTATACAGTGACCAACAACCACCATACCAAACACCACAATATCCCCCACAAAACCCCCCATATTTTCCATTTGATCCATATCAGGCACAAGGGAATCCTACAATTATGATCAACAATCCCCCACCCCCCCACAAATCAATCCTGAATGGGAGGAAATGAAGAATGCTCTCAAAGAGCTAAAAGCTGGGACAGAAGCCAAAACATTCAAGTTCAAAGAAGTATGTCCATATCTGTTTGATAGATCCATCACTGATGTACCCTTCCCCAAACACTTTGAGACCCCAAAATTTGATAAATATCAGGGGAAGGGTGATCCTATGAGTCACGTAAGAGAATTCTACATGGCATGCCAAGAAGTGGCCTACAGCGATAACTTTCTCATGAGACTATTTCCCAAAAGCTTGGGAGGCACCGCCCTTGAGTGGTTTTATAAAATCCCTTATGACACAGTCTCTACTTTCGCAAAGCTATCCAAAAATTTTGTGGCCCAATATGCGCATAATGTTGAAAATGAAATCTCACTCCTTGACCTATGTAATTCCAAACAAAAGGGAGGAGAGAGCTTGGCCAATTATCTTCAACACTCGCAAGGGCTTACCACAAGGTTGTCTTACCAACCCCCTGAACAACATCTTATCAAGATTTTTATTAACAACCTTCATCCTAAGCTTTCTTATCACATGCGCATGAACTGTATATGAACTTATCATGATATCAGGATCAAAGTTATGGACCTTGAACGAGGCCTCATTGAAGAGGGTACGATTAAACATTAAAAAGAATCTTAGCCTAATAAACATAAAAACAACCGATCATGATACTGGAACAAAAACAAGAACGTGGTCACAGATGGAGCCACTAACACCAAACATGTTCAGGTTGTGGTAGCTAGTCCTAATGTGCCAACTCAGACTTATCAACAAACACCAGTAATGTATCCATAACCTCCTCCCATGTATCAGCAACCCACTCTCACATATCCTCAACCACAGTATCAGCAAAACGTGCACCCTCAAGGTGTGCCCATATACCCTCCTCCAGGGACAACCCATCAACACAACTATCAAGGTCCTATGAATCATACAAATGCTATCTTAGTCCCTCACAGAAAAAAAGACCTCGTGCTTCAAATGTGCCACAACACACATTTACCCCTCTAGGTGAACCTATAGATGTCATCTTCTACAAGTTGGTCCAAGCAAACCAAGTCATATATCCTAAAACACAGCCATTTGATGACTTGACTCCTAAGCCTGATTGGTATAAAGACAATAACTACTGTGAATACAACTGTGTTAAGGGACATACCACTCTCAAATGCATGAAACTGAAACACTATATCCAAGATCTCATTGACCGAAAGGAGATTGAAGTGGATTCTCCTGCTCAATCATCACCAAATGTAGGCCTTGAAATTTATTAGAATACATTCCCTAAACACACTTCCGGTACAGGTCTAGGCAACCCTACTCAGTCGTCTAATCAAGGAAAATGCAAACAAGTAGAAAGCACTGATCGAAAAGATTATACCAATGCTTATATCAATTGCGATAATCTCATCGGCTACATATCCCAAGTTCAGTCCTCTGTCAATGTCATTCATGTCAAGGGTGTCGATAATCAATGTGCAATCACTACTCGTAGAGGAAGGATAATAGTTGTAGGTGCAGGTCCTGCCCCATCTACTGGGACCCAATATAACATTTTGGAACACCTAGGGAATACTCCAGCCCAAATTTCCATTCTGGATCTTCTCCACACATCGCCCACCTACCAAGAAATTCTCAATAAATCCTTTCATGAATCCCATGTTCCCAGTGACATCAACCTCACTGAGTTCCAAAACCTTTTTGGACACCTATCTACATCCTGTGGGGTCTCCTTTAGACCAACAGACATCCCCTCTGATGAAACCAATGACAATCTCCCACTCTGTATCATTGTCATGGTTAAAATTTTTGCCATCAAACAGGTCATGATATCATGATAGATAATGGATTGGCCCTAAATATGTGTACTCTAAAATTTATAAAATAGTTGGGCTGCACTGAGGCTAATATCACAAATGAGGTCATCACGATAAAAGCATATGACAACCTGGAGCGTACTTCTGAAGGCACCATTATCTTACCCATTCAAGTGGGCCCGATTATCCAAGAAACATTATGTCATGTTTTTTATCTTGACCTTCCCTACAACATCCTCCTCGGATGCCCATGGATTCATTCTATGCAAGCCATCCCATCCACCTACCATCAGTGCATTAAATTCCCATACAAAGGAACTAAGATCACCATCCGCCTAGATCATAAGCCCTTTGCATATTGCAATGCGTTGGAGACATCCTTTCCACATTCCACTCATTGCCCTGGGATTGATATTGGCTCCATTGTCGCCAGCTCATCTTAAACCCATTCAGATCCAGAGATAATTCTCTCCTCCACCTTGTCCATGGTCAAGATCAACAACAGAGGATGTGGCAAGTACACTTTATTTGATGCCTTTGCAGTAGGAGCACTTCCAATTGAACCTCATACTCAAGGTTGCCAGCCTAATTTAAGAAAAACAAAACTAGAAACAACTAGGATACTACAATTTGGTCCTACCACTTTTGTATCATAAGGTATTTTGGTTGGCTAGGAAATGGAACCAAACATCAATCAATGGATATACAAGGATCTATCACCCCAGGACACAAGTTGGCTCAATTACTTCAAGAACAAGTACCCCACAACACACAAACTGGTGACAGAAAAATGGAATTATCAAGGAGGTGGCCTTGGTCATGAAGAGCAAGGGATGAAAGATCCCATTGTACCTTCCCAACTAGAAAAGCACTTGGGCCTTGGTATGGGCTTTGACATGACTGGGAGCACCAATGAGTTCATCAATTATTCCTCTTGTCAACCCCTGGGCGAAATCATTAACATCGAAGATATCCCAGAAGAGAAAATTGTGAAAGCTTATGACGATGTTTTTGATGATGAAACCTTCCTAGGCAATGTTGTCCTACAGCAACTGTCCATCCTCTTCATTGACCTCCCTCTCCACCATCCTGAACTCATAGACTTGGACCAACCAAGTGTTGTACACGTTGACGAGTTCCAAAGTGAGGATGCGCTTCTAAGCTTTATGGGAGCAATCAAGCAAAGTAGTGACCGGGGGAAACATTCAACATATGTCTACAAACTAGACCCAAAGGCATACTTTGGGGAAGAGGATAACTTTAGCCACAAAAATGATATAGAAAATCAAAATAAAAAAGAGAAAAATTGATCTTCTAGTGAAAACCCCTCTGGGGCACTATTTGATCACAAAAAAGTAAAAACAAAGGGTGTATCCCCTGGTGAAAACCTCTCTAAGGTGCCAAAGGATGATGATTCTCCTCTTCCTCTTATCCAATATTATAGGCCTAAATAGTCATCGATTGTCATTGAAGAAACAAAACCTATTAACCTGGGTACCAAGGAAAATCCCACCATCACATATATAGCAGCATCTTTGTCTAAAGCAGAAGAAAGTGATCTTATCACTTTATTAAAAGAATCCATCAACAAGTTTGCATGGTCTTACTCTCACATGTCAGGGTTAGATCCCAACTTGGTGGTTCACCATCTAGTAGTGAACCCAAACATCAAACATGTCAAGCAAAAGCACAGAAAGATGCACCCTAAAGTGACACTACTTGTCAAAGCAGAGCTAGAAAAATTCTCTATGCCAAGATCATCCGCCCCATTGAATACTCTAACTTAATTTCTAATATAGTTCCTGTTGCTAAGCCTGATAAATCAATAAGGATATGTACAAACTTCAGAGATCTCAATAAGGCATGTCCTAAGGACGATTTTCCTTTGCCAAACATAGACATGATTGTAGATCTCATAGTAGGACATGAGATGTTGTCACTCATGGATGGCTTTTTTGGATATAATCAGATCAGCATAATACAACAGTCACAACCCCTTGGGGCACCTTCTACTATAACATGATGCCTTTTGGCTTAAAGAAAGCAGGGGCAACCTATCAAAGAGAAATGACTATCATTTTTCATGACATGATCCACAAGATCCTTGAGGACTATGTGGATGACATATTGGCAAAATCAGTAAAAAGAGAAGACCACTGGATGTTCTGGAATGTGTCTTTGATAGAATTGGATTCTACTGCTTAATGCTCAACCCTAAGAAATGTATCTTTGGAGTCACATCAAGGAAACTCCTAGGGTTCATTGTATCTAGACGAGGCATTGAAATTGACCCAAAGAAAGTAAAAGCTATCATGGAGATGCCTCCACCAAAAATGCTCTGATAGCTGCGCAGCTTCCAAGAAAAACTACAATCTATGAACCGCTTCATCTCTTAACTAGCAGATAAGTGCCAACCATTCACTCATCTCCTACACAAAGACAACACATTCAAGTTGGACCCTTAGTGTCAGAAGAGCTTTGACAAGATCAAAGAATACTTGGCTAATCCACCCATCTTGGTACCTCCTGTACCTAGTCACCCGCTCATCTTATACATTTCTGCTACTAATATAGCACTAGGGGCACTCCTTTCTCAATTGAACAATGAAGGAAAAGAGAGGGCCATATATTATATTAGTCAAACTTGGGTGGGTTATGAGCTCAACTATTCTCCTATGGAAAAAGCATGTCTGGCAGTGGTCTTTGCCACTCAAAAACTTTTCCACTACATGCTTAGTCACACAACAAAGCTCATTTCAAAGGTGGATCCTCTCAAGTATCTACTCTCCAGGACTACACTTACAGGCCGAATGGCAAAATGGGTTATGCTGCTAAGTTAATTTGATATCCAGTATGTTGACAGAAAAGATATTAAAGGACAAGTCATTTTCGATCAGATAGCTGAAGCACCATTGGTAGATGCATATCCTTTGATCACAGAATTTCCAGATGAGCACTTGTATATGTTAGAAGAACAACCAACATGGAAACTCTACTTTGATGGGTCCTACACAGCTCATGGCGTAGGGGTAGGAATACTCTTTGTCACACCTCAAGGTGACTACATCCCCATATCATTCAAATTGGGATTTTCCTGCACAAACAACATTGCAGAATATGAAGCACTCATTGTAGGACTCTGCATGGCCATAGAATGGAACATCACTGATATCCAAGTCTTTGGCGATTCCCAACTCATCATCAAACAAGTGCTAGATGAGTATCAAACCAGAGATGATAAGTTGACACCATATAAGAAAATGGTTGACAAGCTAAAAGAACACTTCCTCCACTTGCAGATAACATAGGTACCATGTCTATAGAACAAAGCTACTAATGCAATGGCCACAATTGGCTCCTTTCTTGAGATTCCTCATGAATATACACAATACAAATTCTTAGTTGAGCAACTATATGCTCCCGCTTATGAGAATGATGAATCAAATTGAGTATGTGTCTTGGTTGGTCCCCAGTCCCTGTGGTACCATGACATCCAAGCTTATCTATAAAATGGTATCATATCTCCCCATCTCACTGCCAACCAATGCCAAAATTTTATCCGAAGAGCATCCCGTTATACCCTCGTAGCCAATACCCTATATCGTCGAGGCTATCATAATGTACTCTCTAGATGTTTAGATGAAAATGAAGCCACCCAGGCTTTACAAGAGGTACATGCTGGAATCTGCGGTGCCCACACAAGTGGCATGGTCCTAGCCAGGCAACTTCTATGAGCAGGGTACTACTGGCCTACAATGGAACATGATTCTTGTGAGTTCATAAAAAAGTGCCTACCTTGTCAACAGCATGCTAATCTGATCCATGCTCCTGCTCAGGACCTCAGACCTATTGCTCCTCCTTGGCCCTTCTCTTGCTGAGGTTTTGACCTCATTGGTAAGATTACTCTACTCTCCTCTAAAGGCCACAAGTACATAATCATAGCTATGGAGTATTTTACAAAGTGGGTCAAAGCAATTCTGCTCACACTCACTACTGGTGTCCAGATATCCAAATTCATCCTCTATCACATCATTTGCCACTTCGGCATACCCTCCACCATCTTCACAGATCATGGTACACCATTTGAAAATCAACACATCAGTGATCTCTGTGCTCACCTACATATCCATCATCGTTTCTCCAATCCATATTTCCCGCAAGGTAACGACCAAGCTGAGGCAACAAATAAAACCATCCTCAAAATCCTCAAGAAAGTTGTTAATGATACTGGTCGTGACTGACATCTCTAGATCAATCCTTCCCTCTGGGCATACTGCACTTCCTATTGTTCTCCTACTGGCACTACTCCCTATTCCCTAGTTTATGGTGCTAAAGCAGTCTTACCAATTTAGGTTAAACTACCCTCCCTCCGAGTATCACAAAGAGGCCTGATTGATGATGAAGATTACCGGTAGCATGACTCGCACAACTGGATCTCCTAGATGAAAAGCGCCAGCAAGCTTATGATCATTTGATTTTCTAACAAAATAGACTCAAGAGGAACTATAACAAGAAGGTTCACCCATGTCAATTCCAAGTAGGGGACCTTCTACTAAAATAAAATCAGAAAGTGGGTACTGATCGCGAAAAGAAAGGCAAGTTTGAAGTCACTTGGCAAGGCCCATATGTTGTCACTGCATGCTTCAGTTCTTGGGCATATCAACTCTCCACCCTAGAAGGAGAAATGTTGAATGATCCTATCAACATCATTCATCTCAGGCACTTCTATGCCTGATGGTCGATTGTTCATTTCAGTTTTATGAGAAAATCCATAAAAAGTATAAAAAGTCCTGAAAAAAGGAAAAAAAAAAATAGAGAAAGAGATCGGCTCTAAACAAACCAAAAAATTTTAGCTATGGAAATTGAAGGCATAGTCCATGGAAGAACCCAGAGCATTGGAAAGCACTGCAAAATAGTCCTGAAAAAAATCTCTAAAAAGCTGAAAAAATGGTTGTCCCAGTGAAAACCTGGTCAACAAGAACTGAGGCAATATCAAAAAAATAAAAAAAAATCAAACAGATCCAAAGAAATCAAAAAGAGAAATAAAGAGAAAAAATTTCATCCAATGGTGAAAACTTGGCAATCAAGCGCCTTAGACATGTATGAGTGATGAAAACCTGGAAACAGGCATCACACATAATGGACCGTTCTATTATCTATCAAAATCTCATCTCCATCCATCCCCAGCACAGTTTCCACATTCCCTATATTCCCTTGGTGTTCCATATGTACTACTCCGCAATGATCTCCCTATCTCGTATCCTAAGGTTTTGTACACTTAATCTTGTATATTGTTGTTCCTACATTGTACTTTTCCAAGAGTCCTAAGCATCATTCCTGTATATTGCTTGTGTCTTGAGTTGCTCCTTGTCATACATTTGTTCTATAGTTTGCAGATAGTGAGCATTTGATCAACTTTCTTAGTCCCATCTTTACAAAAATAAGTTTTGGGTTCTCCCAGAGTGCCTCTCTCCTCTTGAACTACTCCATCAGCTCATGTACCTATCATCCGCATCAAGGCAACTAACATGATACAATCAAAACTCGATAGCAACTTTGTACATGCTCACTATAACTAATCACTTGTAATTAATCTACTCAGTTTGGTCCTTGTACATTCATGATGCATCCCATCCTTCCGCCATCATGCTAACATCCTGAGTCATCATCCCGCTAACATTCCCTGTCTGATCCTCCACAGTCCACCCGTCTAGTTTATTAGTTTATTATGATACACACCAAAAATAAAAATAAAAATAATGAAAATTTTGAGATTCAAATGCCACACTTGTTCAACCTCAAACAACTCATCTTCTGAGTTCTTCAGTTGCACTTTGCATTCCTTCACTATGGATTCTTTTGGGTATTGAAAGCAAGTAAATTGATGCAGAGAACAACCGAAAGAAAATCCAAGAACAAAAGAATGATGATCTGCCACTCATAGTATCATTAGTTAGTTCATTTAAGGTGTCTTACATTCATTTTAGGTACATTATTAATTCACCTTCCATTTAGAGTCATGTTATCTTGCATTGTTAGATTCATTTTTAAGATCATTTAAGGCATCTTGCATTTTACGATCATTTAAAGCATCTTGTATTTTAAGACCAAATTTATAGCAATTAGGCATTCCAACTAAAGAAGCTCTAGTTCATTAATTCATCTTGTATTGTTAAGATTCATTTTAGCATCATTTCATTATCTTCCATTGTTACATTTCAGGTCCATTTCATTTGCATCATTTTAGGTTCATTATCTTGCATTCATCCATTTTTATCATCTAAGTTCATTTTAGGTTCATTATAGCTTACATTCATCCATTTTTAGCATTATTTGCATCATTTTAGGTTTATTATCTTACATTCATCCATTTTTATCATCTAAGTTCATTTTAGGTTCATTATAGCTTACATTCATCCATTTTTAGCATCATTTGCATCATTTTAGGTTCATTATCTTGCATTCATCCATTTTTATCATCTAACAAAATTACAACATTTAGGTTCATCTTATCATTTGCATACTTAAATCATTGATAAAACATAAATCATCTATGCATATTCATAAAACATCAACATATATATTGCATATAGGAATAAAAGCACATCACACATGTCAGTACATCACATACATATAAGCATCATCCATCCTGCATAGGTCATACATCATATATATACATAATCAAGTCATCCATATACATCACATCCTACAAGCATCAAGTGTCAATCATCATGTAGTATGCATCATCACATCATATAGATCATACATTCTAAGCATCATAAAAGTCATCATATAAATCATAACATCATGAGCAGCAATAAGAGTCCTCATATATATACCAATGTCCGTTAATAAAATACATCATGTGCACCTCAGTGCCAATATACATGTATACATCTCAAAAATGCAAAAATGTGTGTCATATCATCCTCTGACTAATCATGTTGGTGCCTGTGATGGCCCACCTCCCTGTCCTGGTGGTGGACGTGGTGGCATCCCCACTTATCCCTGTGAGGTGCAAGCCCGCGATGTGCTTTGAGAATGAGATCTCTCTGAGTAATCTTGTCTCTGTCCCTTAGGAACAAGCTCATGATAAAGTGCTTTGTAGTGGGCTACCTCCCTCCCTGCCCTATTCACATCCCTGTGGGCTGCGAACGCCTCTGCTACCACCTGACCCACTCCACCTGCCACTGCCGCCTGTCGAGTAATATCTTGCTCTGCCCTGTAGGTCTGTTCCTATCTTACCACTACATCCCTCTCTAAGGTCAATGTATCAATATGCTCCATGGCCTGATCCATCCATAATGTCAATCTCTCTAACTCCCCTGTGAGTGTATCTATCTCTGTGTGTAACTCTCTGGCATCCTGTGTCAGATCCACCATAGAGAACTCACCCAAGTCTACCATGCCCTGTAGAGTATCCAGTGACCCCTCCGCCCTGTCAGCCCATGTTGTCTTAGCAGCCAATAATCCCTGTATCCGGGCTATCTCTACATGTAAGCTCGCATCAGACACCACCACCTCATCTAGTAACCCCCATAGTCTGGTGCACTTTTTCTGTAGACTATCTCCCTCTGCGAGGATAGTATCATGTGTCTCCTGGGCCACGAACCCTACGAGTGGCCCCTGTGCCTGATCCTGTGGTGGCGCTGGTGGTGCCTATACCTGCACCTATGGTGGCACTGGTGGTGCCTATGCCTGATCTTGTCCTGGTGTGGGTGGGGGTCCTTGTACCTAATCCTGTGGTGGCACTGGTGGTCCCTATGCCTGATCCTGGGCCTATACCTCTACTTGAGGTCTAACCCATCTCTACGGTCTCCTCCTCTATCCTACTGCTAAGCTCTCTGGGGCATCCCCAATTTCAATCCTGTCCTCCACATCTAAATCCCCTGTCGGCTGCTCATGGGCAGCCACCTGAGCTGGGTCAGTCAGCCTAACTGGTGTATGTGCCTCCCACCACGCTGCATACTCAGGAGTCGTGCTTGCATTTGTCACATCCATTCATGCCACAAAGTCCAGTCATGACATATCTCTCTAGGATGCCCTCACTATGAGAGAATCCATGTATCTTCCCTAGGTGCCAACCTCCCTAGTGACATGAGGATGTAAAGCATCCTCTACCATCACCCCCTGCTGTAGCCCGAACTGCCTCATGACCCTGGATGGTCTATATCTCTCAATCTAGTGAATAGTCCTACCCAGAAGAAAATAATCAGTCTGTACGTATGAGAGGTATAGGAAATCCTCGAACCCATCCTCTACCCCTGTAGTCCAATCCATAGTCCCCCATGGCTCACATAGCCTGTAAGGGGTCCAGCAAAAAACCTGAACCTCATCCAATAAATGTCTCCAATATCCTGTTTTCCTGATAGAGGTGTATCTCAGCGGAAGCCTGTATCTGCAGGCATATGGCTCCCTTGGCTGACGGGACTCCCTCACCCTCATGGGTCAAAACACTGCAATGTGCTCCCAGGCCCACACTAACAATAGCGTCACCCCAGTCCCCATGTTGCACGCCTCACGGTACGTAGCCATGTGGAGATCATGATATAACTGCCCGAGGACAACATACCCCCAGCAGTACGAAGTCCCCTCCTCTAGCATCTACGCTAGACCCCACGACTAGCCCATCCCAAAGCCATGTCTTGACAGGTCTACCAGCATGTGTCCCCTGATCAATCTAGCAATATAAAGTGCTATCCGATGAAGCCTCCTATCCACTACTGCCTGCCATGGCATCCAGGTCCTGTAGGTAGGGATCTGCCTCATCGACCATCTAAATGCGATCTCCATGTAATGATCGCTATCCTCCAATCTGTATCGAGGAATAGCTCCTTAGATCAAGATTCGCAAAATGTGCCACATGTCCTCCAAAGTAATCGTCACCTCTCTAGTAGGCAAATGGAAAGTGGTCGTATCACCGTGCCACCATTTGATCAGGGCGGTCATCATACCATTATGTGCCCATAGCCTAGGCCAATGGGGCACATAGTCTAGTCCTACCACCGCTAACAGTCCCCAGTCATCCTCTGTCAGCTGTGCCTCCAGCTCCATCATCGGCGGCCAATGCTCCCGTGATCCCAAGGGTGGGAACTGCTCCTGCAAAATTTTTTGCATCCACCATGTCAGTCGCTTATTCTCCTAGTCTTAGTCTAACCCTTCCCAAAATGGGGCATCTTGCTCCTAGGTCTCATGTCGACCCATCCCTAGCCCCCGCCAGGTCCCTCCGTTTCCTTCCCAATTGGTGTTTTCCCTTTTAGGCACAAATGCCAGTTCAACGGGAAATGTTGGTTCATGCACCGGCGTCTCTGAGTGTCTACCTGCAAACCTGCATCTTCGAAGATGCAAATTTGGGTTCGGTGTCTTTGAAGACCCCGGTCTGGCACCAGCGGCTCCAGAGACACCGATTTGGGGATCGGCATCTACGAAGATGTCGATCCAGGGATCGGCTTCCTCACAAATGCCAGTTCAAGAACCGACGTCTCCCATCTGAAAGTTAAATTACCCCCATTAATGCCTATCTACCCCCCCAAAAGCAATAAATGCGTTCCTAACAAAAAATACCAGGTCATGGATAGTCCACTCACCAGTATTGGTTGCTCGGCGGGCCTCCCGTGTGTCCTAACGTGCTCACCAAGCTATCCCTTCATCCTCTCATCTACCATATTTTTCACTCAGAGCTCAACTATTTACTATTCACTATTCACAAATGACCTTCATTCGCCCCCCCAGCCCCTCTTATAGCCCCCGTCTTCCCCAAAAATTTTGTATATATTGTCTTTTTGTACATATTGTCCTATTGTATAAGCCTCAACACGCGTAAACTTCACAAAAAACATTTGCAAATCACAAAAATCCATAAAAAATTCCAAAAATTCCAAAAAAATACATAAACTCCAAAATCATGCAATAAACAATTCCTTCTTCCCGCATTGTCCCCGATCTTCAATTTCACACACAGTTTGACTCATGCAACTGTGACACTATTTTTAACCAAATCACTTTAGCGACTGACTATCCTTGCGCTTCATCCTATTCACAGCTTTTGCCAGCGAATGTGTTTTCAACAAATCCAATCACATCAAATCCTTTCTCGTCAGGATGCATCCTTCCGGCATCGGCATCTCAGGTCCTTTATCAATCCATCATGTTCATGGCAAGAACTCTGGACCAAATGACTGCTTGGTCATAAGGCCTTCTTTAATGATTTTATCATTTTGTGTCATTTTCAACCTACTCATCACTACCTCAATTTGCTATATCTTGGTACGTGGTGACGGGTTGAGACTGATACATGTGTCTTTTGCAGTATGCTTTATTTGAGTGTCTAGTCCACACAAAGGAACCTTGTCATCTGTGTTTTCTAACACCTGATGCATACCTCCTCTTGCAATATCAAAATCGGATGTGCTCTCCATATTTTTCACACAAATGGATCCCAATGCATAATTACCTGCATTTAGTTTCATTTGCATTCACATTCTTCGCTGCATTGTTCATTGCATTTCAGAAGGCTTCTATTTATTCCCTCTCTCCTTTCCTCTCTCCCGTTGCATCTTTTTCAAGAAAATCCCACACCATTGTCTTCGTTGTGTCCTTTTCTTGAGGGGGCACAACCCTATATCAATCAAAGCATATAGCAGTGGCAGCTTCTGTTAATGAAGTCAATAACTTATTTTTCTTGTCTTTGACGAAATGTCACTTGCGACGCTACGTTAAAGAGGGGCAAAATGTAGACATCCAAAAATATTAATATTATTTTCCCCCTTATTCCTCTAACTATTTAATTCAATCAATTAAATAGTTTCATTTATCAATAGTTTAAACACTATTCTAATGTATTTTATTTAAATACATTTACCTCCACAAAATCCCCTTTTAATAAATTTATATTTATTAAAATCCTCCATTTTCCTAATTCTTCTAAGCTATGATTTATTCAAATCTAACTTGAATTAAATCTAAACCCTAGCTAGGAACCTATTAATCCTACCCTACAGCCTACCCTATAGCCTATCCTATTCCTACCCTACTCCCATCACCTCATTTCCTAAGCATGCTTCCACACCTAACTATCCTCTAAATAATGTTTAATGGGTGATTCCTAACCTTTTTAAGGATAATGGAATGCTCACCCACATGGGGAAATTCTCTCCAAAATGGGTACCCATTCATCTTAAATTCTTTCTTACAACTTTGTCTCCTCATTTGAA
>MU228423.1:800119-817983 GCA_018584345.1 Thuja plicata | reverse complement strand
TATGTGCTTTGTTTGTTATATACATATACATATACATACATATATATATATATATATATATATATATATGGATATGTATATATATATGTATATATATATAGATACATACATATATACATATACATATATACATATATATAGATACATACATATATACATATACATATATACATACATATATATATACATACATATACATATATACGTATATATGTATGATGTTATTGTTGTCATTGCATGCTTGTTGTTGTTGTGCACCATAAATTGTTTTATATATACACTGTTTATTTCATTGAGACTGTGACTAGCTTGGCATTTGTATTATATTTATTGTTATTGGATCAATGTTGCCATGTTGTTGAGTTTGTAGATGCATTGAATCACCACTGCCATTCTATTTTGATAGCATGCAGTGTTTGATCTCTCTTTATTTATTTTTTTGTTGATATTCACTATGTGGTACTCCCCGTTTATGATCATTTCATGAGTAAATGCCTTGATGGCTTACGGGCTGCAAGCTAGGGCATCATGCATTGTTTATGAGCTCACTTTTTAATACTGGCATTGTTTACATCTTTACATTTGGAATTCTTGATGACCCACGAGCTTTGAGAGCTAAGGCATCGTTGCTATTACCTTCAAGGCATTGTGTGAAGTGTTTGATCTCTCTTTATTTGTTTCACTGTTGATATTCACTATGTGGTACTCCCCATTTATGATCATTTCATGATGAAAAACATGGTATCTTCTTTCCTTTATGCAACATTCTTCTGAGTGCACATGTCCTGTAGCATGGTTTTTCTTTTAGAAGTGTATGACTTCACTATGCACATGAATAATTGTAGATGAGGATCAGTAATAGGATGACATTCATTGATTAGATCTTTTTGATCTAACCCTCATCTCTCTTTTCTTTGCAGGTTCTGGATCATCACAAGAGCACACTTGATTTATACCTGGGTAAAAAATTCATCACTTCAGGCAATGTCTGGTACCCTTATTATTTATGTTCATTCTCTTATGTATGCTTGTACTACTTGAATTTTCTATAATAGACGAGCATCATGCAATGTTATTGCTTTCATTGTATGCTTGCTGCTATTGTGCACCATATATTATTTTATACACCATTTATTTCATTGAGACCGTGAGCTTGGCATTTGTAATGTATTTGTTGTTATTGGATCAATGGATTTTTCCCTTGAGCTTGGGCATCATGCAATTTTATTGTTGTCATTGTATGCTTGCTTCTATTGTGCACCATATATTGTTTTATACACTATTTATTTCATGGAGACCGTGAACTTGGCATTTGTAATGTATTTTTTGTTATTGGATAAATGTATTTTTCCCTTGAGCTTGGGCATCATGCAATGTTATTTATGTCATTGTATGCTTGCTACTGTTGTGTGTACCATATATTGTTTTATACACTATTTATTTCATTGAGACCGTGAGCTTTGCATTTGTAATGTATTTGCTATTATTGGATCAATGTATTTTTCCCTTGAGCTCGGCCATCATGCAATGTTATTGCTGACATTGTATGCTTGCTACTGTTGTGCACCATATATTATTTTATACACTATTTATTTTATTGAGACCGTGAGCTTGGAATTTGTAAGTATTTTCTATTATTGGATCAATGTATTTTTCCCTTGAGCTCAGACATCATGCAATGTTATTGTTGTCATTGTATGCTTGTTTTTGTTGTGTGCACCATATATTGTTTTATTTCATTGAAACCATGAGCTTGGAATTTATAATTTATTTTTTGTTATTAGATCAATATATTTTTTCCTTGAGCTCGGGCATCATGCAATGTTATTGATGTCATTGTATGCTTGTTGTTGTTGTGCACCATATATTGTTTTATACATTGTTTATTTCATTGAGACCGTGAGCTTGGCATTTGTAATGTATTTTCTATTATTGGATCAATATATTTTTCCCTTGAGCTCAGGCATCATGCAATGTTATTGTTGTCATTGTATGCTTGTTGTTGTTGTGTGCACCATATATTTTTTTATACACTGTTTATTTCATTGAGACCGTGAGCTTGGCATTTGTAATGTATTTGTTGTTATTGGATCAATGTATTTTCCCCACTTATTCATTATGTTAGCATACTTATTCACTAATTTCATTATTGTTACTTTGTTTTAGGTCTTCTCAATGGATAGAACATTTGGTATTGAATGTTGTCGTTTGGAGTCCTTGGAAGAAAAGTGCTCCAGATTATTTAATGTGCATGATGATGACATTAAACATGCTATTCTCTACCTCCTGAAACATAATATTGTTGGCTCGCATGTACACAATGGGGTGATCTATAAACTATTATTTTCTAATCTCTTTGAATTTACCAGTCGGTTAGAATGGGTCTTGAAGGTGGTTAAGAATGTGGTTGTTTCCAACAATTCCCAAAAATTTGCGCAGGGGATTCAGACCATCAATCCAAACATTATCTCTGGTAGGCTTGGCTCAATTTTTGATCATAGAGCTAGCTTTGGAAATAAAGTGGTGGAGGCATGAGAGGTGTTCAAGAAATCTTGCGCTAATGATGACTACACTACTATGAGTATCTTCCATGGTCACAATGAAGATTTTTCCACTTGTGAAAATAAGAATGTTATGATGGACTACTTCTTTGGAGTTGGCATTTTTGTCAACAAACTAGGCCATCTTTAGATCAAACGTAGACATGAAACTTAATTGTTTAACATAATGTTTGGAATACTCTTCTTTGTAAATATTTTTGTTGATACATACTCAGGGTCTAGATATCCATATGCTCGTCATCATTACAAAAACTTATATAGCTAATGATATTGCTATCTCGATTCAAAAATTTATTTAAATCTGGTTATCAAAACTTATGTAAATCTGATTATCATTACAAAAAATTATGTAAATTTTATTATCAAAACTTTTCATTATCTTGTGATATTGCTATCTGGATTCAAGTGTATAGTTTTTTGAGTCAAACTCATTACTCATGTTTCATCCATGAATTTTACATGCACAAATTTCTTATCATGTATAAAACAATATATGGTGCACAACAGCAGCAAGCATGCAATGATAGCAATAACATCATACATATGTGTATATATATGTGTGTGTATATGTATATGTATATATGTATGTATATGTGTATGTATATGTATATGTATATGTATATGTATATGTATGTATATGTATATATATGTATATGTATTATGTATATGTATATCTATATGTATATCTATGTACTATGTGGCCATACTCTCCATTGATACTATGTGGTACTCCCCGTATATATTTGTTTTGTTGTTTATATTCTCTATGTGGTACTCCTTGTTGATGGTCATTTCATGAGGAAATATCTTGATGGCTCATGGGCTGCAAGCTAGGGCATCATGGATTGTGTATGAGCTCACTGTTTAATACTGGCATTGTTTACAACTTTTCATTTGGAATTCTTGATGCCATTCTTTTGTTCTTTTGTTCTTCATGGACCATTCTTTTTTATACCTGACTACATCTCCCATTAAAATTTCATCAAAACTTTCATTATCTTCTAATATTGCTATCTGGATTCAAGTGTATAGTTTTTTGAGTCAAACTCATTGACCCATGTTTCATCCATGAATTTGACATGCACAAATTGTTTATCATGTCACAAAAATCATTGATGTGTTGACAATGACTTGCAAGAGTGTAGGTGACACATGGTTCAACTCCAATTCATATAATTGGGACTACCCAGGAAAGTGAGTAGACTCTAAATATCAATATTTCGGCCACTAATATAACAATAATGAATCATGATGAGGAATGGACATAGAAAAGAATAAATTAGTCGCGCATGTATTGAACATGGAAAAGGGTATAGTAGAGCCTACTCCTCTTTCCCAGGTAGTCCCAATTGTTTCAAACGGAGAAGAAGTAATGAGAGGAATTGTCGAAACATCAACAGTTTTTGTGAGATTAGTTTGTTAACTGTAGCTGACACAAGGCAATTTGTGAATGTCAAACTATACACTTGAATTTTGATAGAAATATCACAATTTAACATGCCCCAACTGTAGATGCCTTTACATGCATTTCAATGTGTGGTAAGGACTAAAAGTCCCAATCACAACTATGCATATGGTTTCCATCAAGTGCAGTTAGGACATTTCATTTACATGTACTGTGACTGATAATAGTCATTTTGTAATTTGATTTGAGATGTTGTCTACATGACTAGTATGTTGCTTTTTATTACAATTATAATTATTATGAATGAACAAAATAACCAACTAAACAAAATGATATGTTGGAATGACAGTGCAATATTTATTGATATAGCATCAATGGCTTTGGTCAATGTGCCTATGTGTCAATGTGGTGTTGGCCCTTGTGTGTTGAAGATGTCAGGCATAACAAGTAATCCCGGGTATCCATTTTGGGGTTTCTCAAATAGGAAAAAGGTCTAGATATGGAATTATATTTTAATGTTTAAAAGTAATGTGACAAGTTATAATCATTTTAGGAAGAACTGATGTAGATTTGGCATCACAGGGAAATAATGGATGTCAATGCTTTTGGTTGGTCGATAAAACCACATTTACATCCACCCCATTTACGTCTATGCCTGATGTAGGAAATGAGTTCAAATTGTGAAAGGCTCGAGAGGCAACTAGTGTCACCAAGATTGCTTCAATGATGAAAGAAGAAATTATGTTTCTGTGATGCCTTCTTTGTGTATTTTGTGCACTACTTTGTTGGGACCATATGCATAAATGTGATTAACATAGGGCTATTGTAGGTACTGAAATTTTTTTAGAATTTCATGTAGATACGTTGGACATATTTTGATAAACACATGAACTTATTTTTGTTTATGACTTTATTATGATTTTCTATATCTTGGATGGGTTTTTGTAAATTTTATCCTTGTTCCTTTTAGAAGTGTATAGCTTGACTATGCACATGCATAATTGTAGATGAGGATTAGTAATAGCATGTCAAGCATTTCTTAGATCCTTTGGATCTAACCCCATCTTTTCCTTCCTTGTAGGTTTTGGATCATACATGAGCATACTGGATTCAACCTCACAGACATTGGCAAGGATCACCCAACTTCATAAAACAAGAATGGAAAGAGACCAACTTAAAAGTAGAAGACATACAAACATGTCTAGTGAACATATTGTGCTGAAGGTGGAGTCTGATGCCGCTTTAATGGCATCAGGTAGTGATGCAAAATTTAATATCTATATTCATTGTAGTAGCATTAGGTGCCACCTTCAACACATATGATCACTAAACATGTTTGTATGATGTCTTCTATAAACATATCACATTCCATATGGTGTTAGACGGCCCAGATGGGCAAAAATTCAAGCAAAAGGCTTAGGAGCCTTTTGTAAAAATTTAGCTTGGTAATTTGAAGCCATCAATGGAAAAATACAATCCTAAACAATTAGTATACCATTGATGGCTTCATAATTATTATGTGAAAGGGAGTTCTCTGATCTAGAACCCCCTTTGGTGATGATCCTATGCAGTTCCACATAGAAATGACACGTTCCTTCGAAGACTTTTAATCTCACAATAGCTAAAAAATATAAATATAGGCATCATGGTCATAATTCTTTGGAGAAAAAACATAAACAACCAGGATAACATGTGGTGTTAGAAGGCCCAGATGGGCATAAATTCAATTGTACAATTATGGTCTTATAAAGATAAACTGAAACTGGAATTTTGGAAAAAGTTCATAATTATGCACAAACTTTTCCCAGCCTTGCTGAAATTCCAGTTCCAATTTATCTATTCAAGACCATAATTGTACATTGAATTTATGCCCATATTGGGCCTTCTAATGCTATATATTCTATGCAGATGCACGTGCATTCTCGATTCAAAGTGGGAAAATCTTATTTTGGATGCGAGGGAGAGAAGCTAATTCACATAAACAACATGCACATAAACACGATAGCTGGGACACATAAATGTAGATATCACAACAATTGAGAAACATAAATGTAGATATCATGGTCACAATTGTTTGGAGATGCAACATAATTGAGTGGTATACCCAGACGATGCAATGCAACCACTACTCCTCCAGTTCTAAGTTGGCACTGCAAGATCCAAAACCCATAGATAAGGAATAAATTTAGAGAGTGGAGGAGGAGGGCCATAACGAACAAAATAATATAGGATCCCTATATTATTTTGGTCATTATGGCCCTCCTGCGCCGCTCTCTAAATTTATTCCTTATCTATAGTTTTTGGATCCTGCAGTGCCAACTTAGAACTGGAGGAGTAGTGGTTGTGTTGTATCATCTGGGTATACCACTTAATTATGTTGTGTCTCCAAAAAATTGTGACCATGATGCCTGCATTTATGTTTCTCAGTTTTTGTGTCTCGGGATCCCTTATGACCCTTTATGACCCTTTACGATCCCTAAGATTACATCTTAGAGATCTTAAAGTGTCGTAAAGGGTCATAAGAGACTCCTAGGAGGGGCAAGATGAGCTTCCACCTTCACGTGGTTGGCCTTGTTAAGTAGAGAATATTAAACTATTCTCAAAACAAAGAGAAGCTCAATATTTTAAGGTCCCACTCCACGCACATGAAAAATATATATTTTTTTAAACATAGCATACTGTCGCAATTGCGACGGTATTAAGTGGATGACTGATGCTAGAACACTACACGTGATGTCCAGATGTTGGAATAGTCTGATAGGTGGATGTCGCATGTACATCATCTCCATTTCATACCGTCGTAATAACGACATTCATAATGTGTAATGACGACATACTAACCCTCATAGCCGGTGCATATTGCGACGGTCATGACCGTCACAATAATGACAGACATAGCTACCATTGGTGATTCTGATACCAAAACTGAAACACTAGGTTGTGTCACTTTCTCGATGGCGTAGTTTCATAATTGCGACACATAGCTGTCAAAAAGAGGTCTTAAATGTACTAGTGCAAGGTGCACTATGCAACAAAATTGCTGATAACTAGGAGTCCATTTCTCAGAGATTGTGAGGGGTATCAATGAGCTATCAAGTGCTACAGGACCATGTCATGGAGGCCTGTGATAACCTATCTCAGATTTTGGAGATTCGATTCCCTTTTCATTTTCTGACCCAATGTCGATTGATGCAAAAACTTGTAATGTTGCACAGTTAAAAGCTGAGACATTGTATATCTTGAAAACCGCTCATCCTGGCATCAAACCGTCTCCACCAAAATCTCAAGAATTCCAGTTGAATGCTAGGAATGACCCTTTCACATAGGTGAAGTGGCTCAAACATTTCCGATCTCTATGGAGCCATGTGTCCCTTAAGGTGCACCAGGCAACAAAATTGTTGATATTCAAGAGTTTGTTTCTTGGAGCTCGTGAGGGGAATCAACAAGATTTCAGATGTTACATGAACATGTCATAGAGGCTTGTGATAACCTATCTCATATTTTGGATATTCACTTCCATTTTCATTTTCTGACCAAATCTTTGTTGATGCAAAAACTTGCAATGTTGCATAGTTGAAAGGTGAGACATTGCATATCTTGAAAACCGCCTGTCCTGGCATCAAACCATCTCCTCCAATAGCTCCATAATTTCAGGTGAATTCTATGAATGATCCTATCATGGAGGCAAAGTGGCTCAAACATTTCTGACCGTTATGGATCCAAGTGTCCCTCAAGGTACACCAGGCAACAAAATTGCCGATCTTTAGGAGTCTGTTTCTCATAGCTCACGTGGGGTATTGATGAGATACCAGGGGCTACAAGACCATGTCATGGATTCCTGTGATAACCTATCTCTGACTTTGGAGATTCACTTTCATTTTCATTTTTTGACTCAATCTCAGCTGATGCAAAAACTTGCAATGTTGCGCAGATGAAAGTTGAAACATTGCATATCTTGAAAGCCATTCATCCTGGCATCAGACCGTCTCCGCTAACACCTTCAATTTTTTGTGTAAATTCTTGGAATAACCTATTTATGCTTCACAACTCATTCAAAAATTTGAGACCACAATGTACTTGTGCATCTCTTAACATTCTTGTAGTGCCCTAAATAGGTCCAGGTGGTCAAAATGCTCCAATAGGACTAAATTGGGTAAGATTGATATTTTTGATCTTATATGAACTATTATCACTTCATTAAGGTGTTGGAATGAAAAATATGAGTCTAGGTTTATGAAATGAAATATGCATATTCTCATTAAGTATGAATCATTCAGTAACAATATACATATATACATGTGCAAGCATAAATATAAGGCATAAGCAATTTACAAAGCATAAGACATACACATAAATATAAAGTAGTCTACATCAATACACATGATATATTCGTAGAGCACAAAGAAAAACATATATGTCCAATAATGTCATAGATCAAATAATAAAGTTAAATTGGCATCGTGAAAGACAAATGGATATAGAACATGTCACTTATACAATATAAAAAAAATATGTCCAGTAATGCCATATTGGCGTACAATGATTATCCCTAATCTATTCATTTCCCAGGAGGGGAAGAAAATAAATCTCCAGTTGTCTTCGATCATCGCGTCGATGGAGATGTATTACTCTTCCGAGTGCACTCACTAGTCCTCCTGTCTAGACTCTTCTACAGCTCGAGATGATAAAATAAAAAGTATAAACATCAATAACTAATATATATATATAGGAATTTAATTATAGGATGACATAAAATATAATATTTTCTTACCGCTACCAAATAGTCGCTATGCACATCCACCGAAGGGGCACGCTGATGATCTGGAGTAATGAGTCCCTACAACAATGATCAAAATAATATTTAAAATACTTACATGAATATCATTAAAATTTTCAATATAAACTATTAAAATAACAATTCTAATTAAGTAATCTCTTTCATACCTCGGTCAGTGCATCAGAACTAGCTATAGCTATAGCTACGCCATGATTCAAACTATCACAAACAAAAGGAGGAGTCTCTGCTATCATTAACTAAAAAATGAAACAACAAGTGTATTATGTAGTTAACAAGAATACCTATAATATTTTATAACCCCACTAATTAATAAATGATTCCTCTGTGAAGGTGCCACTGCATCCTTCAGTGTGCGGTGTCGATGTCGTAGCTCCAACATTAAACTAGTGCACATGTATGGTAATTTATAAGAAAACCATTAATATAAGAACAAACCACTAAATTTTTAATTATAATGCATTAATACATATATACCTGTGGACTAAATGATGTCGTCACAAAGCCAGGTGAAGGAATGTGATCATTGCCATGACAACTTTGACTCTGGATTTTGATCATAATTTGTCTACTAATTTAGTTATTCATTCATTTATTAATTAAATATAATCAAGTAAATCAAATTAACATGCAAATAAACATACTTCAACAAAATGTGAACGAGGCCCTTCGTTGTCTAATGTCAACGTCGATGCTCCAGCAGTGAACTAATGTACATGCACAATAAGTTATGAGACAAACATCCATATAATTATAGAATAATCAAATGTATGCTTTAAAAGATGTTTTATTCAATACATACTTGTGGAGTAGACGACGTAGTGTATAAGGGGTCTGGGGATCATTGCCACTGCAACCGACACTCTTTCCCTAAATTTTCATCATAAATAATAGATACTCATTTAATTAATTTATTTCATTTAAAAATGAAATATGATTCAATAAATTCAATGAACCTGCAAATATTTACCTGTGTATCAATGCCAAATGTTGCATTGAAAAAATCATCAGTCATCAGTCCATCATCCTCTTCCTCTCTCTCAGCGGTACCAAATGTGCACAGGGATCCACAAGAATGACAAAAATGACCCCTCGCAGACCGACCATGGTCACCCTCAACTAAAGGAGTGGTGCACTAAATGAGAGTCTGTGTCAGAGCACTAATCATGCCTAGTGTGTCCACTTCCACATGTTCCTTCACATTGGAAGGAATGCTAACATGATCCACCTTTGGCTTGCCACTGGGAAACCTAGGTGCATTAGGGTCACGAAGTGCCATAGGTCTATCAAACAATGACCCCCCACCTCTACCCTAAGACTCTAGAAAGTCAAAATAATTTGGCACTTCCTTCAGGACAAACTCATAATAGAGTTTCCTCAAGAAATAGAGAGGAACCTCATGATTGTTACAGGGAGGGGAATTAAAGATAATCCACCATCTATCCAAAAAGTTTGTTTTTATATCTTCATTCAAGAAACAATGAATTGGGAACCTCCTTGTTGTAGTTTTAAGAGTTTCAGTTTCCCTGGATTTTTAAAGAGTTTGCAAATATCATCTTTTGTGATTTCTTTCTTTTTTATGTCCTCATATGATAATTTATTTGCATAATATTGTTTTTGTTCTTCTCTTTTGTCGTGCCATAAGTTTAGTTGCCCACTAACTAAACCTATGTGGGTCAAGATTAATTCTAATGATTTTGAAATTATTTTCCTTCTAGGATTTGTACCAATGGAATATGTTAACCTCCTAATTAAATATTCTATTTTTGTTTTTCCTCTTTCTATTTGGTTTATCAAAATTTCATGTGTTCCAGGAGGAGGTTTCTCGATTGGTGGAGACGGTTGGCGTTCATTTTCTTGGTTATTTTCAACATCCATTTGTTCATGAGGAGAAGATGGAGGGTTTGGTTGAGGATTTTTGGTGGGGAGATCATTCCTTCCTAGAAATTAAAAGAAAATCTATTTTAAAAGTCTAATTAAACATAAAATTTAAGACAATAAACTTTCACGATCAAATTTGATTGAAAACTAAAAATTAAACCTAAATTTCAATACAAATAAGATACATGGTTGTAGAATCACTTACCTCTTCTTTCAGTTTTACCTTGATGATGTCGTGGAGCCATTTTTTGCTTCAATTTGATGGAGCGAAACCCATAATGAATCACGTACGTGCTATTATCTCTGATTTCTTAGCTAGCCACGGGTTTGGGAAAACAAAATGAGCCACAAAAGTGGCTGCCCTAACTTTATGTAAAACCATATAGGGTGCATACCCTATGGTTTAAATTTCCCAAGCCATAGGGCATGTGGGCTATAGGGCATGCACCCTATAGCTCGCACACCCTATGTGTGTATGGGGGACCAAAAAGGTATTTGACACCTTTTTGGTCCCCATCTTGGTGCATGTACCCATGTGATAAATCAAAATCCCCAAGGTACTCACCGATAAGGGAAATAGAAAAGTTAACAGGAGCCAAATAGGATGGTAGAGGTCTGAAGATCAACTGCATCAATGATCCTGAACTAAGGTTTGTTGCTTATGTCATTGGCTACAAGATATTCTAGTCTATCAGACTGAACAATGTTGCATGTAGAGTTGTAGATATAGCATACAAGATTGTTAATAAAGGAGTACAATATGACCTCGTTGAGCTATTGCAAAGATAATTTGAAGAAAACATGAAGACCATCAGATCAACATGTTCCAATACATGTAAGTTTGGTTCACTACTACTAAGCACATTCTTCTACCTACAAAATTTATTTCCATTCATCGGTATAGTTAAATGGAAGTCCAACCGACCAATTACAATACAAATCAATGATATGATTACAAGCTTAGGCACAAATTTTGAACTAGTCATGAATGACTATTTTGCTAAGTTTAAGGCTAGGATGGAATAGAGGACTCAAATTTCACTGCAGTTGGTAGATAATTACATAGATGATATATGTTTTGTAGTAGACACCAACACTACTCTAATCAAGGTAGTAAAACCAAGGACAACATGGCTACCTTCGTTAGATTATGAGTTAGATATTGATATTGCTTTAGAAGTCACATAAATTTTTTTGAATGAGCCTATTGATAAATTTTCCATGGGATTTGGCACATTTGATGAATCCTAGACCCTCATATCTATAGGTCTACAAGTTTAAAAGATGGGAAGGAAAAAGACTAAGATTGTGAAGACATTAAAGAGAAAATTTTCTATCACAGATGAAGAATTAGACAAATTTGTAGATGATACCAAGGAGCACACCTCAGTCGGTCAAGATGATGAACCATAACATGATGATTATGCCACCAAATTAGATGAAGCAAAAGATAAGGCACCTAAGGCAAAAAGGGGAAAAAGCACAAAGACTGAGTCTCCACCATAGACCAGATCACAATCGGTGACTACAAATTCCCTACATTTGAAGAAAGGTGTTGCGAAGATAACAAGACCCTCACCAAAATTCACATACCAAACAAGAAAATAGAAGGGCACTAATGAGAATCCAACACCAAGACAAAGGAAGAGATATGTAAGGAACAAAGATGACAAGGATGATTCTGATGAAAATCTAGATCAGTTCAAGGTTGTAAAGAATAGGACACCACAGACTATTGATGAGATTGTAGAGGCAATCATAACATCCAGATAGTTAGGACATCCCAAGATACATGCACATTGTGATCTGACTACCAAGCACAAGCATAAACTGGAAGAAGAATTTATAGGTATGATCAAATTCAAACAAGTTTTGGTTGAATTTTCTTCTTATATTCCCTCTGATTTATATGATAAGATATAAGCTAGATGGTCCTATTCACTTCAAACCCAGAAACATATGAGAGACACAACTCTCACTATTATTAAAGTTGACTGTACAGTTGAGAAGATACATGATATCATGCAAAAGTATGCAAAGAAATTTCTAAATAAGGCAAGGATAGTGAATATTCTACAAGGAAATATGAAGGAAGTGGATATTGAGAGCATACAAATATGGAATAAATTTCTAAATCCACCAGAGGAAATCAAGGAAACTGAGGAAGAACTAGACATTGCATCTACAGTCGATACCAAGGGAGATTGACCAAGCATAGAACCAATAGATGTTGATGATGCAGATGTTGACAATGTATTGGATGGAATTACTCAACTATTGACTAATATGAGTCACCCAGAGATCAATATAAATGACATAACTAAAGATGATACTGATGATAAAGCTAAAGAAGATGAGATAGTCAGAGAAACCAAGACCCTAGATGAACAAGACACAACAGATGTCACCCTAGTAAATGTACCAGGCTAGTTATCTATTTTAGTACAAGCTATTGAAATAGAGAGTGAAGCACAAAAGAAAACACACGAGAAAGTTACAAATACAAATGCAGACAAGGGTGATAAGAAAGGTACATAGACTAATCATAGTGGTGGAATAACAAAAGGTGATGCACCCAAAGATACCACTAATGCAGAAGAGAAAGGTGAAGGTAATAAAGATAATACAGATAATATGGTAGACACTTCTACTCTAGACACAAGGTTAGTTACCAAGGCACCTCACCAAGTCATCAGATCGAGTACCGAGCAAGCCAAGCCTAAACCCGAGGAAAAGGCTCAATTAGCTTTAACTTTATCTCCTTCATCAAGTGTTCAAGGAAAGAAGAAGAAGAAGAAGAAGAAGAAGAAGAAGAAGAAGAAGAAGAAGAAGAAGAAGAAGAAGAAAGGACGCAGTTACTTTAGATGAAATCATAGAGATTCCAGCATGGGTTCCAAGAACACTCAATCCATAAGCATTTAAGAAATATTGTGAATTATGCACTAGGAAAGAAGCATAGGATAAATTAAGACAAGAACATAAGAATTCACAAGTATTAGAAGATGCCAAGGAGATTTTACAGAAAGTTGTTCCTGACTTAGATATTAATGAATCAACCCCCATAATTGATCAACTTGCATTGCTCACCAAGGCAATTAACAAACCTGACATTGATGCCAAGCATAAATTGGAAGAGCAAGTTGAGAAGAAGATACAATACAAGGTTACCAAGAAGATCAGCCAGGCAGTGGCAGTAAATAAGGTAACTCTGTCTAAATTTGTAAGTGGTTTAGAAACTGTTATATTTGAAGCCATTACAATTATACAATAATTATGCAATATAGATCACTTCACTACCAATATTAGTAAAAAGATAAAGAAGATAGATCAAAATCTAAAAGATAGTGCAAATAGTCTATCAATTGAGAAATATGCATTGCGGATGCATTACAACAAGGTACTTCAAAACTAGTGGCTGAGACTAGAATTGAAGAAAGAAGAGGAGAAAATCAGAGAACAAGTAACCGAGCTACAGGAAATGTTACTACCATATTTCTCTATGATGCAAAAATAGGTGACATTGGAAAAGAATTTGTTTTCCACCCCAGAATTGTGAGTGACAGAAAGCATATATGATATGCATGCTCAGTTAAACTTAGAGCTATTAACCCTAGAGAATTTAAAAGAGGAGTGGGAGAAGCTACTAGAAAATATGAAGAATGCCCATCCTAATATTTTTGACAAACTTTAAGTTATATTCCTTTTGCCATTATTTTCAAAAAAGGGGGAAAATATGTATATAAGTATAGTAAAGGGGGATACTATAATCATGAGGAGGTCATATACATATACCAAGCATGTACAAAGGGGGATTCACTATGTATAGTAATAAGTTGTTGATACTAATGCCACAGGGGGAGAATGTTACTCGAATTGAGCATTGAAGTTGTCATTAGTATTCAAGAACATATAATGGACAGTCAGTAACATACTCACAAATAGGATAGTCAGTATAATCACCGAAGTGCAGAGTTAACCGAGAGCACTGATCATGCCCAGAGTTAACCGAGTGGAGTGATAACCGAACAGACAGACTATACCAAATAGTAGACTACATTGAGCTACATAGTTTAACCAAATAATAGTATAACTGAGATACACAGACTACACCAAGCATTGAGAGACAACTTTAACCGAATGGACCAGATGCTACATAAAAGTTTTTTATCTCACATGACTTTGTGTAACAACTTTTTACTGACCTAGATAGAAATTTACATGATCAAGGAGAACCTTAATTATGGATTTACAATATTAATTGTTTATATCTCCTATGTTTAAATGATCAAGGTAAATTATGTACACGGTTAATCTTAGGTTAGGGATGTAATTGTAAAGCCCTAATTAGGTCATAGAGGTTTGATAGATATAAATGTATAGATGTCATTTTTGTAATGTATGTTAATTAAGAAATGATCAAGTAGCTGCCATACTATAGACATCAGAGATCAGACAAGGGTTATAAGGATAGAGACTACATTGCATAAATCAGTTTTAAGAATAGAGGTAAGGCTATTGAGCAGAAAAGAGCAGAAGGTATTATCATTCACATTGAGGTGATATGTTTTGTATGTACTTAATGGATATTTATTAGCAATATTGAGATTGTATATATTCATATCACATTTTTGTTACTCTCTAACAATTGTAATAGACCCCTAAAATCTCTTAACAGTGTAGAATTAACCGTCTTTTTGTAAATCTCTTATCTGAGTGCACACATACTTTGTGCTGTTAAATCCTCTCACAAGGTAGATCTAATCAATATCATTGTTACTCCTAATAGGGTACAATCATTAGAAGTGATCATTCTTTGTAAGCTTTAACAAGATACTTTATTTCTGCAGTGGTGAAGTTTTGTGGGTCTCATCCCCACCGCAGTTTTTGTTAGAGTAAAAAGGTATATCTATGTTCACTTATTAATTAAATCATTATTGACTTATTTGTTTAATTCACATTTTTATCGCTTGTTCACTTAAGCTAAACTTTAGGCATGCAATAATTAATTCTTTATTAATTATTCATGCAACCTAGGTTTCTCCACCTACTTGGTGTTCAATCTCCTTTATAAGGATTTATCTCTTTGTATTTTATCATTCCATCTCTGAATGAATATTTCGTCTTTCAGAACATTCTTGTCTCCAAGATTTGCTTTTGTAATAGGATATTTTGCATGCACTAGATCTTGGTGGCTGAATTCTATGAATTTTAACATGGTATTAGAGCCTTTATGTTGCAGCCCATTCTTGAGTTTTTAAAGTATTTGGAGCTCCAAGGTTTTCAAGTTTGTTTAGTGATTTTTGTGTGAATTTAAAGAGGATTTATTTTTTGAAGCACTTTGAGAAAAAAATGACATCTGGGTTGTGTCCGAAATGCCCCAAAACCCCTATTTTCATATAAGACATGTCCAATTTGGACACAGTTGAAATATGGGCCCTCTTTTTTGTGTGCATGACCTTGGCATATTTTTTGAGGCAAAAAATGCCTTGGTTTTCACACCACCTTGATTTCCATGCTGCCTTGAAATTCACGCCACCATTTTTTTTTGAAAAAAAAAAAATAAATAATTTTTTTTATTTTGTTTTGCATGGCAATTTGGGTTTCTTGGTTCTTTTCTTGTTTTGGAGTAGTCTTCGGTATTTTTCTCATAACTTGAGAAAATAGAGGCCTTCTTTTTCAAATGAGATAGCATCAGAAATCTGTTTCTGAGACAAATATTTTGGCAGGGCTTTCATTATGATATTTTTCTTTTTACTATCTTTTTTCTAGTCATAGAGATCCCTTCTTTTTAGCGCTTCCAAACCTCTAGAATGAGCTTACGGACTCCATTTTTTTATCACGAACATGCATCAGAAAGAACTTGACAAGCCCAATTTAGATTTGAGATCCTTTTGGGGGGAATTTTCTAGGTATTTTACCCATTTATTCTGTAGCCTTATTTCAGTGTTTCTTCTTCTAGCTTCTCAATTGTACTAGGGTTTGGTTTCTCTCTCCATGGGGGGTGTTTCTTTCTAGTTTTTCTTTCATTTATCTCAGCAAAACCAGAACACTCCAACACATAAAACAAAAAACCTTCTACATCTTTTGTCTAGTTCTAAAATAAAACATAAAATAAAGCACGCTTAAGGTACGACATGGAATATTTAGCATTAGTTGAGTTTCTCACACCACATAATTATCATTTATGGAAATCCTGTATGAATAGGCTTCTCTAGTCACGTGGCTTATTCTCTTGTTTGGATACTATTCAGCCTATTTTGATTGACGAAAACATATAATACATAGCAGTACTTCTGTATGTACTTATCCATATGATGACATGAAGACCATCGTGGATAGATACATGTTGTTGACATGTTTACTATGCTATGTTCATACACGCAGACTCAGATATGATGTTTTAGTAAAGATATGTAATTCTGTTGTTGACAGTTACACTTTTGGAGGATTAACAGTTCAAGGCTGACATATGTAATGTGTTAATTGAGTTGCGTGTATCTCTTGCATATGAGTGTGTATATTCATGATAATTTATGAGTTTTTAATATTAATCTAAATGCGCTAAATGTGTTTCAAGAAGATTACAATGTTATGGTCAAATTGGTGAAGCCGACTTAGTGAAGTGACGCGTCTGTTAAGCATTGAGTTGCGTGGTTGTAATTATACTTGCACGCTTAGTAGAGTCGACAAAGATGTTATGAAGAGTTGTCTAACAGGTCCCATGATCTCATAATTGGATTATGTATTAATACAAGGTCATTTATGATAAGAAAAGTTGTGAAAGCCAGAGATTGACAAGCAGAGCAGAGTGTTGATACAACAGAGCTATATTTATCATATGTTGATAATATAGATGTTTATGTTGAAGCATTCATAATACAAATTAGATTGTTATATTTATTTACAAGAGGTTAAAGCATCGGCGCATAAAATAAACTGATCAGACAAGCAATGTCACATACAACAGTTCATCCTGTTGATACAGTGTGTATCAAATATTCAGAAGGTTGTAGCCTTCACCATTTGGACAGTGAGTCCTCCACCCCTAACAAGGTTATTGTAAAAGACTCCTAACAGGGTCCGACCCTTAACCAAGTCAACTATACTACTACATTGTATTGTACAACTCCTAACAGGGTTGAAGAATCTTTTAACAGGGATTACTATAAATAGTATAGTTCTTTGTGGGTACTAATTCCCATCGGGGTTTTTACCATTTGGT
>MU228423.1:762462-778944 GCA_018584345.1 Thuja plicata | reverse complement strand
TTTTACTTATAATGATTTGGCGGGAAGTAAACTCTCTGATTTACAGTATTTTCACGAAATAAAAAATAGGCCTTAAAAATTCAAAAAACATATTAATTTTGGTTCAATTTTTTTTAAAAAAATTATAGGCATATAATTCAGCCTATTTGACACATTTCATTAGTTTACATCATCTTCAAATTCTCAACAGAAATGTGAATTTTATGCCCTTGAAGTTTTACAGTTTTGGTTTTGTCGTCCTTTTCCTTTGTAAAAGGGTGACAGATTATTGTGCTTTTACAGATCCCTTTTTTGTTTGCCCCTCAATAGAATGGTTTTATCTCTAGTAGGAAGATTCTTGATTCCATCATAACAGTTCATGAGAATATCTACTCCTTGGATACTATTGGTAAACAAGGGGAAATATCCTAGAGTTGGATATTTCTAAAATTTGGTTTTGGGGATAGAGTTATCTAGTTAATTTTCCAGCTGATTTCTACTACCTCCTTTGCACTAATAATTAATGGATCTGCTTCCCACTTTTTTAAAAATTCCAGAGGTTTAAGGCAGGGAGACCCAATTTCTCCCATTATTTCTACTATTATGGTTGAATGCTTGGGTAGATACATGCATAATTTGGTATTGGAGGGAGCTATCCAGGGTCTGTGACCTTATTCAACCAATATGGTTTGTTTGCATGCCCAATTTGTGAATGATATTGTTATTATGGGGTCTTCTAATTTGAAGAAATCTAGATCTATGAAAGAAGCTCTCAACACTTACACCAAATCCACTGGTAAATTAATTAACTGGGATAAGAGTTCTGTATTTTTTATTAACACCCCTAAGATGAGACAAAGAAGAATGACTCACATTTTGGGTTGTAATGTCAATAGTTTCCCTTCCACTTATATGGGGCTCCCTCTTTGTCTGAAAGTGCCTAATTCCTTTTGGATTTTTATAATTGATAAATTTAACAAAAGAATGGCTGGTTGGAAAGGGTTGTTCCTGCCTCAAGCTAGAAAAGTTACTTTTCTTAAGTCTACTCTCCAAAATCTAGTCATTTCTGCTCTAATCCTTTTCAAGATCCCAACAATGTATGCTAAGAAAATTGAAAGTATCTAGAAGATTTTTATTTGTCTGGATCTAAGGAGAGGAATCGTATCCCTTTGGTGGCTTGAGAAAAGGTGTGCAAACCTAAAAAATAGGGGATATGGGATTGAGATCTATTAGGGTGATCGACAAAGCTCTCCTAGCTAAGAAGACTTGGAGATTATATGGAACAGACAAAGAATGGAATATGATATGTAAAATTAAATACCTTTATGACCTACCCTCAGATCAATACCTCAATAGTGAGGAAAGTGTTGTTGGTTCTGAGATCTAGAACAATATGAACAAAGCTAGAGAGACCGCTGCTAAAGAGAAAAGATGGAGATTGGGGAATGGTAAGAAGATAAATTTCTAGGAAGATGTTTGGCCAGTGGATAAACCTCTTTATTCTCTCCCTGATATTAACAATGTTGTAGAAATATTTAAAGTTCAATATGGTCAAAAAGTGGAAGATTATTGGTTTGGCAAGGGCTGGGTGGATCTGCATCTTGTTAGTAATTCATTGATTTTGATAGGCAAAGCTCTTTTAACCCAACAAATTTTTGATGACAGAGAAGATTACATTGTGTGGGGGATTAATCCTTCTGGTTAGTTTCTGGTTTCTACTTCTTGTTCTCTGCAATTTGATATTCCTGCCATCAACTCTTTCTAGTCGAAAGCTTCAAATAATGTTCTAACCCCTAAAATTGAGATTTTTTTCAAGATTTTCATTCAAAATAGGGCTATTACTATGGATATTATTATTAAAAGGGGTTTATTCCTTCCTAAAAAATGTTGTTTGTTTTGTTCGAATGAAGAGAATGCCAATCACCTCTTCTTGCATTGCCCTTTTTCTCAATAGGTCTGGTTGCTTCTCCAACAGAAATGGAATATTAGTTGGGTTTTCCCTTTCTCTCTCTAGGATTTTTTCTAGCAGTAGAAATGTCTAAGTTTAAATGAGAAAGTCTATAGTGATTTGCATTTTGTGGCCCCTAATATAGTGTAGAATTTGTGGAAGGAGAGAAAAAATAGAATATATAGAGAAAAGTAGTCCTATCTATTGATGCCAATTATTCAATTGTGTATTGTCATTGATGTTACACATGTATATGCACTTATGTAGTGATTTTACAAAAATGTCTATAGTCAAACTGAGTATAGTTAGTGTATGCCAAGTGATCTCAGTGTTCTCCAAGCTTAGTCGGGTATTGAAGAATTTCAATGTTGACCGAGTTCACTCGGGCATTACAGTGTTGGTTGGGCATTGAATAATTTCAGTGTTGACCGAGTTAAATAGTTAGTGTGAGTCGACTAACAGATGATTATATTTTAAATTTAATTGGGCATATGAGGCCGACAGATTTGAGTTTTATTATTTAGTTGGAAGGTTATGGGGGTCAACTTGAAAAGTTCTATTATATATTTATAAAAGGTCAAGTTTGGTTTGAGAAGTGTGTGTGAAGTAATTGAATTAGTGGATGAATATGATATGAAGAGAAGAGGAAAAATCAAATGGGATTTTGATTGAAGACAGATCATCCAGACAGAGCTACAATAGAAAATTTGATTAGTGAGGATCTAGTTTACAAATAGAGCAAGATCTAAATCAACAAAGATATTTGTATATACAATCAGATCAATCCATTGTTACTTTCTAACAATTGTAGCAGTGATTCAGATCTCTTAACAGAGTAGACTTAACAGTCTTTTGTAAATCCTCTCACAAGGTGACATTTCTATATTGAAGTGTTTGAAGGCCTCTAACAAGGCCACTCCTTATAGGGTGATTAAATACTCTAATAGGGTCACACCTAATAGTGTGTTACTGTAACCTTTAATATGATTGGCTCCTAATAGGGCTCACTTCAGAAGAGTGAAAATCAGTAACTAGTTGCAAGTGGTAGTTTTTCCCATATTGGGTTTCCACATTAAATCTTGGTCTTATCTATGTACATTTCATTTGCTTTATGGTTTATGTTTCTACAAATTAATTACTAAAGACAATCACAGTTAATATCTTAAGATTTTCTATGTTAGCTGAGTGACAGTGAAATATCTATGTTGACCGAGCAACAATGACTACTTTTTTAAAGACATCAAAGGGACTTGGATTTGTTTTTGGTGTAATTGATTCACCCCTCCCCTTTTAGTTACTCATCTCATTTCCAAAAATTGGTATCAGAGCATCAAGTGCTTGTAGGGAAGGTTTAAAGTCCTACACTAAAGATCAGAGATGTCTTATAGAAGGGAGATCCCTAAGCTTAACAAAGACAACTTTCAGACATGGCAGGAGATGATGAAGCTACATTTATCTTCTATTGGAGATAGTGGTCTGCAATTCTTAGATAAAAAATATGTGGAACCACTAGTACCTTTGACTTTGGAAAACATGGTGGACAGGAAGAATCATAATATAATGATGATTGATATAGCTTCTTCACTTAGCTACTCAAAAATTGATGAAGTCAAGGACTACTCTACTACCTTTGATATGTGGAACAAAATACATGATATTCATGAAGGAGATGAAAATGTAAAGAGAGCCAAAGAAAAAAGTCTTAGAGGTAAATTTGATATGATGAAAATGAAAGAAGGATAAAACATTACAAAATACAATGATATAATCAAGAAAAGTGTAAGTGCCATTAGAGTAGCAGGTGGAACAATTGAAGATACTACAGTGGTTAGTAAGGTATTGAGATCTTTACTTCCTATCTATGCAATTAGAGTTTTAGCTATTCAAGAGATGAGGTGAAGTAACAACATATCTCTATATGTATTGATTGGAAGTCTATCATCATTTGAGCTAGACAATTTTGACAATTATTCTCCTAGCACTAGCAATCTTGCGTCTACATTCAAAGCTAAACTGAACCTTGGAAAGAAGGATAGATACTCTAAAAGTAAACAGACTGATAGTGACACTGATGATGAATCTGATGATGAAGATATGGAAATCATTGAAGCACTACTTGCAAGGAGAGCTGCAAAATGAAAAGGATAGTACAAAGGAAGAATACCATTGATTTTCTTTTCATGTAATGAGGTTGGTCATATTGCTTCTAAGTGTCCTAAAAAAGATGACAAAGATGAGAGAAAGTTCAATAAATATAAAGGCAAGAAAGATTTAAACAGTTACAGAAACTACAAGGACAAAGGTAATAAATCTTTTTATATTGCTAAATATTCTGACAGTGATGAGATGAAGATGAAATGGTTTACATTACTATTAAGTATAAGTCAGATAATGAAGATGATGAAAAGATTGCACTATTCTCTCATGTTAGAAAAAATGACACTTGGATAATTGATAGTGGTTGTTCTCACCACATGATTGGTGATAAAATAAAATTTGAAACTCTCGAGCACTATGATGGTGGGAGTATCAGCGTTGGGAATAATGAATCTATCTATGTGAAGGGAAAAGGTTGTATTTCTCTAAATGAAGCAATACAATGTGATAATGCTTATTGGGTTGAAGGACTAAGGAGACATCTACTAAGTGTGGCACAATTGAATAATATTGGTCTCAAGGTAGAATTCATGAATAGTAAGGAAAAGCTCCTGGATGGTAAAGGAAACCTAGTTGGAACTGGCAAGCAAACAAAAGGTAATCTATTTTATCTTGATCTCAATGAAAGTTCATGTTTTATTGCACAAGTAGAAGAAAGATGGTTATGGTATAAAAGGTTGTGTCATGTGAACTTTGATAACCTGGTTAACATAAGAAAGAACAAAAGAGTGAGAGGTATTCCTATTTTAAAGAAACCTGAATTGGCAACATGTAAACAATGTCAATTTGGAAAAATGAGCAAATCTTGTTTCAAGAGCAAGAACTATAATACTAAAGAAGTCTTGGAATTGGTACATACTGATCTGTGTGGACCAATTGGGACAAAAATTTACACTAGAGAGAAGTACTTCATTCTATTTGTTGATGATCATTCTAGAATGATGACTGTTATGTTTCTCAGAGAAAAATCAGAAGCTTTTTAGAAATTCAAATGGTACCTTTCCAGAGTTGAAAAGGAAATAGGAAAGAAACTGATGTGCCTAAGATCTGATAGAGGAGGAGAATTCATTTCTAATGAATTCAATGAATTTTGCAATGAAAGAGGAATCAAGAGACAAGTATCTTCTCCTAGTACACCACAACAAAATGGAATAGCAGAAAGAAGAAACAGATGCATCATGGATTGTACAAGAACCTTAATGATTGAAAAGAATGTTGCTATTAAATACTAGAAGGAATCCATCAGCACTGCAATTCACACCTTGAACAAAGTTCAATTGAAGAAAGGTACTGAGAAGACACCTTTTGAATTATGGTATGGCTATAAACCTAATTTTCATTATTTTAAAGTATTTGGAAGTAGATGTTACATCTTAAAAGAAGAAAGAAATGGAAAATTTGATGTAAAAGGAGATGAAGGCATATTCCTAGGCTACTCCTATAAAAGAAAATCATATATTTTTGAATCTTGCTACTCATAAAGTCATAGAAAGTGTACATGTAAGGACTGATGAGTTTGCAGAAAGATGTAAAGAAAAAAGAAGCAAAGAGCCTGAGGACTATAGAAACTTTGTATACTATGAAACTGATACTGTACCTAAGACACAAGCAATGGTAATTGGACAAAAATCCTGTCAACCATTGAATTTATTAATACAAAATGTGCAACTTGAGCTTCTAGCAGAGAAAACTGAATTACAGACATAAGGAACTGAGTCTCAGACAGAGGGATCCGAGTCACAGACAATGACACCCGAGTCTTAGACAGTGGAACCCAAGCATCAAAAAGAAGAATAGGATAGAATATTTGAACATGGTGAACATAGTGGTGCAAGCCCAAAATCAAGAAGGAAGGATCTTGTACTTGCCAAATATGTCAGAAGGAATCATGCACCTGAGAAAATAATTGGAGATCAGACAGAAGGTATAAGGACAAGGAACAAAATTACAGGTACATGTTTTCTTAGTGAAAATGAACCTAGATCTATCAATGATGCATTGAATGATGAAAGTTGGATAGAAGAAATGGATGAAGAAATTGAGCTAATAGAAAATAACAAGACTTGGACTCTTGTACCTAGACCAAAAGACAAGAATGTAATTGGTACTAAATGGGTTTTTAGAAACAAGATGAATGAAAAAAGGTGAAGTTTCTAGAAATAAAGCCAGATTACTATGTAAAGGCTATGATGAAGAAGAGGGTATTGATTATGGAGGAATTTTTTCTCCTGTTGCAAGACTTGAAGGAGTCGGAACTCTTCTGGCATATGTTGCACACAAAGGATACAAGGTATATTAAATGGATGTAAAATCTGCATTCTTGAATTGAATACTAGAAGAAGAAGTCTATATTGAGAAACCTAAAAGCTTTGTAGATCCTAATAAGAGGAATATGGTCTACAAACTGCACAAAGCCTTGTATGGACTGAAACAAGCCCCAAGATCATGGTATGAAAGACTGCATGGTTATCTAGTAAGTATTGGATTTTAGAGAAATAATTATAATAGTAGCTTGTACATCAAAGAAGGCCCTAAAGACAAGATACTATTAGAAGAGATATTTTTTGATGATATATTATTCACTAGATATGATGATTTATGTAAATCATTCTCTGTAGCTATGAGTAAGGAATTTGAGATGTCTATGTTTGGTGAAATAAAATTATTTTTTGGTTTACAAGTTCTATAGATCAAGGATGGCATCTACATTACTCAGTCATAATGCATCAAAGAGATACTGAAGAAATTTGGAATGGAAGATTCTAGACCAGTTGGGACACCTATGTCTCCTGGACATAAGTTGTCTAAGGATGATGATTCAAAGGAGGTAAATCACACTACCTATAGGTCCATGATTGGTAAACTACAATATGTTGTTCACACGAGACCTGATATTGCATTAGCAGTTTGTATTGTTGCAAGGTTTTTAGCTAATCCTAAAGAAAATCATTTGATGGCTATCAAAAGGATTATGAGATACCTTAAAGGTAGTAAATATTATGGATTATGGTATAAGAAAGGAGGAAACTTTGACTTAAGGAATTTTACTCATGTTGATTGGGTAGGAAGTGTTGATGATAGGAAGAGCACAAGTGGTGGAACATTCTTTCTTGGAAAGAGGTTAGTCTCCTGGACTAGTAAGAAACAGAACTGCATTTCTCAGTCTACAACAGAGTCAGAATATGTTGCTCTAGCAGTCAATAGTTCAAATATCATATCGTTCAAATAGTCGTTGTCAGGTATGAAAGAAGAAATCAAAGAACCGGTTATTATTTCCTTTGACAACACTAGTGCTATTAACATTTCAAAGAACCCAGTGATGCATACCAAGACAAAACATATTGCAATAAAGTATCATTTCTTGAGATAATTGGTCCAAAACAAAGGAGTAAGGTGGGAATATGTGAATACTAAAGAACAAGTTGCAGACATATTCACCAAGCCTTTACCTAAGGATACATTCCTATATCTTAGAGGAAAGATAGGGGCGATTCCCCTAGATGAGGCTCACTAAAGAATTGTGTAGTGATGCATCAACCAAGCTACAGAACATATAAAACATGTTGATACATATTATCAGAGCTCATTGCATATGAATCAGTACATTCAGGTATATTACAACTTGATGTTGGTGTCTTTGGCATTGGTTGTCAAAGAGGGAGAGATTACAGTATGTCATAATGATCAGTGAAAGAGGGAGATATTATTATATGATTACTGATGGAGAAATTGATGACAGAGGGAGAAATTTATCAGAGACAGAGACAGATGTAAGAGGGAGAATTTTATCTCAGTTATTGTTGACAGAAGGATTCTTATGGATGTGAATCAGAATGAAGCTAAAGACATTAATACAATTTTATTCATCTTACTATTGCTCTAAAATTATTTATATTATGACATGTTGTGTTGCCATCAATACCAAAGAGGGAGATTGCTGATGACAATTATTCAATTGTGTATTGTCATTGATGTTACACATGTATATGCACTTATGTAGTGATGTTACAAAAATGTCCATAGTCAAACCGAGCACAGTTAGTATATGCCAAGTGATTTCAGTGTTGTCTAAGCTTAGTTGGGTATTGAAGAATTTCAGTGTTGACCGATTTCACTTGGGAATTTTAGTGTTGGTAAGGGTGTTGAATAATTTTAGTGTTGACTGAGTTAAACAGTTAGTGTCAGCCGACTAATAGATGATTACATTTTATGTTTAATCGGGCATATGAGGCCAACAAATTTGAGTTTTATTATTTAGTTGGAAGGTTATGGAGGCCGACTTGACAAGGTTTATTATATGTTTGTATAAGGTCAAGTTTGGTTTGAGAAGTGTGTGAAGTAATTGAATTAGTGGATGAACATGATATGAAGAGAAGATGTGAAATAAAATGGGATTCTGATTGAAGATAGATCATCCAGACAAAGTTGCAATAGAACATTTGATCAGTGAGGATCTAGTTTACAAATAGAGAAAGATCTGAATCAACAAAGATAGTCACATATACAATCAGTTCAATCCATTATTACTTTCTAAAAATTGTAGCAGTGATTCAAATCTCTTAACAGAGTAGACTTAACAATATTTTGTAAGTCCTCTCACAAGGTGAAATTTCTATATCAAAGTGTTTCAAGACCTCTAACAAGGACACTCCTTAAAGGGTGATTAAATCCTCTAATAGGGTCACACCTAACAGTGTGTTATTGTAACCTTTAACATGGTTGTCTCCTAACTGGGCTTACTTCAGAAGAGTGAAAATCAGTAACTAGTTGCAATTGGTGGTTTTTCCCATATTGGGTTTTCATATTAAATCTTGGTGTTATTTGTTTACATTTCATTTTCTTTATGGTTTATGTTTCTATAAATTAATTACTAAAGATAATCACAGTTAATATCTTAAGATTTGCTATGTTAACCGAGTGACAGTGAAATGTTTATGTTGACCGAGCAACAGTGACTTTTTTGTTAAAGGCATCTAAGGGACTTGAATTTGTTTTTAGTGTAACTGATTCAACCCTCCCCTCTTAGATACTCATCTCATTTCTAACACTATCCCTCTTCGGTGACTAAATATATTGTTACGGGGATTCATTAAAATATGGCAACCAAAGTCATCTAGAAAGGGGATGGAAACCAACATATGATGGATTGCTAGAACTTAAATGAGACTAGATAGAGAAACAAAAAAGTGGGAAAATTGTGTCTCGACCTCCCCTCCTGATGGATGGGTCAAAATTAATTTTGATGTCGCGGCTAAAGTTAATCTTGGTCCTGCGACATGCAGTGGAGTCATTAGAGACTACAGAGGAAATTTTTTGGTTTTTATTTTGATCCCTTTGGGCTCACAAACTAACCATGTGGTTGAAGCCCTAGGGGTTTCCTACTCTTTACCCCTAGCCTGAAAAATGGATTGCAAAAACATTTGAATCGAAGAGGATTATATTATTCCTTAGAGGTGATTTTCCCCATCATGGATTATAGATAATTCCACTAAAAAAGATAGAACTATTATAAATTCCTTCTCTAAAGTCTGCATATCACATGCTTATAGGGAATATAACAATGTGGCGGACAACCTGACTATCCATGGTGTTAATTCTAATGACATCACTATCTAGAAGGATTACAACGATCTTAATGATGAAACCAAGGCCATTATTAATTATGATAAGATCAGTAGTAAGGAAGGCAAGTTACCTATTAATGATGGCTAACATATCAAGTACTATGGCCTATGCAGGTTGGGATTGGAAAAGATGGATTGACGATAACATAAATATGTATACTTCATCATCACATAGTTTATGAGTTGTTTATTGTGTCGTCAATCATTCAACAAAAAGCGATTATTTTGGCATTTCTTTCTCTGAGACTTTGAAGAGAGCTGTTGATTTGAAAGCAAGAAGAATGGGAGGGGATTTGAAAAGGGAAGAACCAAATAACTGTCTGAAGGTTAAGAAGGAGGCTATGGTATGGAAGAAGCTGAGGAAAGGGGTCTTAACTTCTTAGCTGGACAAGCTCCATGGGTATGATAAGGCTATCACACATAAGTTTATTGATGGATGGAAAATTGACTCTGTTACTATTGATGGGAAGAAGGTGGACCTCACAGTTGATTCCATTGCAAATATCATGGGCATTTCCAACATGGGTGTGAATTTCTACAAAAAATTTAAGGTTTCGGACATGGCGGCTAAAAAAATTCCAAAATCTAAGAAAGAGAAAGGAAAATTTATTGATGCTGAAGTGAATGGATTCTATGATGTTAACAAAATTAAGGAGATTTAGTGCAAGATTATGATTGTTATAATGGAATGTGTAACTATGGATGGGCATTTTACTAGGGCTTAGTCACACCATTTTGTTCTTTTGACCATTTTAGATACAAAGACCTAGTTAATATCCTATTTTACTTGCATAGCTCTCTGTGTAAGAGTCTTACTAAGAACAAGAAGAAGGATAAGAAGCATGTGTTGCATGAGGGTCTCATTTTATTAATCTTTGAGCATATAAGGGACAATGTCCCTGAGCCTCTGAACAAGATGTTGACTATGGGTAAAGGAAAAAGGAAAGTAGATGGACATATTGAGGGGAGTTCAAAGAAAGGGGTTTGACTGCTAGTAAGAAGGAGTCTAATTTCAATGATAGAAGGCTAAAAGTAGAAACCCATGTCACACTTTTATAAAGGAAAAAGGTCCACAACATGCAAAAGTTTCAACTTTAATGACATAAAAGTGGCATTTGTGCTTAGAATTTGAGGATGATGTAACTGATGAAATGTGTAAAACTGGATGAAGTTTATGCCTATAATGTTTTAAATTTTTTTTGAAAAATAATTGACATAGTTTTTAATTTTTGAAGTCCATTTTTTAATTGCTAAAAACTGCTAAAAATATGGGGTCTAGTTCCCACAAAACAAGTATATGCAAATAATCTATTTTTCCTTTGATTTAAAAATATGTTATAGATAAAATGTATAGCTAGTGCATAAAAGAATAAAGATTGGTTTTCAATGTATATTTTCTCCGTTATAACTGATCAAATTTGAACTTATCTAAATTGACATTTTTCATCTCCCACCACATTTCCCCTATCAAACCTACACCATTCAGAAAAAAATTACACATTCTTGAAGAGGACTCTCTCCCCTAGTGTCAAATATAAATTTTAATTTTCTTTTATACGATTTACTATTTTATTTATTTATTTGAAGCAACATCTTCTCGAATGTTAAAATACCTGCATGTTGTATTTTGAAATTATAATATATTAAATCTAATCAAAATACTATTAAATCTATATGACAATAATCTTGACTCTAAGCTCTACAAAAGGGCATTTTTTATATTTTTAAAAATATCACTAAAAAGAGTAGGCATTATTGAAACATCACTTTTCTGAAATAATTTTGTTTCTTTGGTATTTGGACCCAAATTGGTATAAACCATGCATTTAATAGATATTTCCAATTGGAAAAGTTGAACCACTTATCTAACTTATCTAGAATGAATCTAATTAGACCATATGTTTGACAAAAAAATAATTTTTAGTTAGAAATACTCAAATTTAGTTGTGTTGATAAGATATCCTCAAATGTGACACAACTTTGTGCTTTTACCCAGCAGCAAGGAGGAAGACTTTGAGTTAGAGGACTCTTTTGATGAGGAGAATGTTTCCACAGCCAAGGTTTCTAGTTCAAATGGGGATGAAGAAGAGACTAATGATTCTGGTGAAGAAGATGAATCCCAGGAGGAGTTTGAAGCTCAGGGTTTGGAAACTAAGAAAAATGAAGAGAAGTCATTGGGGAAGGATGATAATGTTATTCTTGAGCCTATGAATAATTTGCTTAATACTAAAGGCATTTATGGTGAGAATCAGAACCCTGATTCTAAAAATTTGGAATATTTAGTTGAGAAGGTTGTTCAAATGGCAACAAAAGATATGTCTAGTGATGTTGGGAATGATAATACTAGTAAGGTCCCCACCTTTGATTATTTTGTGGAGGATACTAGGCATGATGTCCATGTTTCTCATGATAATTTTGAGGAAACATAGGTGTATAGTCAGAAAATAGAAGTGCTTCCATTGTAGACTAGTTTAGCCTTCCGAGTAAGTGGTTTTGGGGTCATGTCAAGTTCCTTGAATGGGTTCCTAATTTAGACCTTGCTTTCCCCCTGTTCTGCCCCAATTCTTCACCTCTCTCTAGCCAGTTTCTGGCATTCTAGATTGCAGATTTGAGATCTTTGACCTCAAGGCCAGGGTTAACCTTTTAGGTCTATGTAAACCTTGACCCTGACCTAGGTCAAAGTCAACCTCACTCCTAAAATAGGTCAAGGTTGACCTCAACCTTGACCTAGGGTCCAGATTTCAGGGTCCCACATTTTTTGAATATCGGTCTTTGAAAAAGTTAAATCTCGCTCCTGGGTTGGCTGTTTCAGGTTGCGAAGCGATGATTACTAAATTATATTTAATATAGGTCCTCTCCTAGGGGTAAAGTCTTTAATGGGAATTTAATTGTCCTATGTTGGCCTCCTTAGAATATTGTGCCCTAATTTCATATAAAAGGGATCCTTTCTCCTCTCATTTTCTCTAAGTCCTCTATTGAAGCCTAAGCATCATCAAGCAATTGAGAAGCATCATCAAGTGAAGTTCAAGAAAGAAATAAAGCAAGATTTGAAGCAAGGATTCATCCATTCAAGCATTCATTTTCATCATAGAGATCCATGGGAGGCCATTGAAGGATTCAAGCTACATAGTGCCCTTTTTGGTGATCTCTCCATCCATCTTCTTCCAAGCCTCTTCATACTCAAGAACCCATTCAAGATTTGGTGTTGGAGATCTACAATAAATTGATTGAAGACATCCTACATTCTAAATTCTAGATCCATTGGTGCATACCTACTTGTGGATTCAAGGATTTGAATCCTCCACAAGTACTTTTACAAGCAAGGTGAATTTATGCATTTACTTTGTTTATTTCTGCAATTTCAATTATATATTTGAGGTTAATTTCAAAACCAAGGTTTGACCAAAGAAAACCCCTCCCCCCAACAAAAAAATCTCTTTTCTTGTAGGTACAAGTCTAAGATTGAAGATTTGAACTCAGATCTGAATACCCTTTTCAGCGAACTATCAGGATCCGCGAACAAATTTTCTGTCGAACCTGTGCAGGTCAGGGTCAAAATTATTGGGTCAGGGGTGAGATTAGTGGGTCAAGGTTGACCTTTTTCATATGACAGTGTCAGATCAGAAAATATTTTTGGGTTTTGTTCATCTCTGCGTTCTGGTTTTGGATCATACTTCAGATTCCAAAAATAGAGTACAGACCTCAAAAAACATCATTCTTCAGATCTGCAATTCTTTAAGGTTGGTACTTCCTCTCATTCTTTTCAATTACTGTTATATATCATATCTCCTTAATCATAAAATATAATTTAAGATCTTCTTCCTTACTCTCATTTCCAAATGGTTGATTCATTTTTTCATTGATCTTTCTTTAGGGTTAATTAATTTGGATCTTTCATTTGTGCATTTTGGGATAAAGGAGGGACATCTTATCTTCCTTCCCCTATATGCTTAATCACACAAAAATACAATCACATTCAAAACAAAAATTAAATGTAAAGGTTAAGGAAATACACCCCTAATCAATTTTCTTTCTTTACATTTTGGCAAACCTCGGATAGACAACTCTTTCTTTTTGGTGTTAGATTTACATGTTTATGCTAGATCTTGCATGTTCTTTCAATTAAATTTAAAATTAATAAATCAAAATCTTGTGTTAGTTCATTTTCATTGCATTGGTGTATGAGCTTTACCACTTCTATTCCTACATATAGTATCCCAGTTAGAAGAAGTTGTAGACTCTTGGGTTCCTTTGATCCCGAGTCTTCCTCTCCTTTCCTTAGGATCTTGGATGATAAATTGATAACTCATGATTCCAATCCTTCTATGGAGCATAAATCTTCTCAGTCATCTGATGATGAGGATGATTCCTTAAGAGTTCCTCCTGAACAAGTGCAAAAACTCTCAACCAAACTTGATAAAATGGGAAATTGGCTTATCCAAGAAAACCATAATCAAGATTGCATCCAAGCTATAGAGGCTCTTAAGAAAGTCCTCTATAATAATAATCAAGGTGTTAACTTCTTGCGTGGTCTTACTCATATTGTGCATTTGAATGTTAAAACTTTAGCTCAAGAGGCTCAAGAGTTAGGATATACACCTCCTATCACTCGTCAAGGACCTTCTTCCATTCCAAGAATTCCTACTTATACTCCTCCTTTGATGACTACATCTCTCCCAATTGCATCTATTCCTGTGAGTGCTCCACCAATATCTCTACCTACCTCACAATCTTCATATCATAGTGTGCCTTTTACTTATTCTAATCCCCTTCCAACTATGGTTCCTAATGTTCCACTAGTTGTGTCTTCTATTCTTTCTTCTTCCTACACTTTTCCTAGTGTTCCTAATATTTCTATGCCACCTGTTTCCTCTAATGATTCCACAATCATTAGTTTGGCTCAAACTATGTCATATTTACAACAACAACTTGTATCCTTAACCCAATCCAAGTTTAGAATTCCTACATGTGACATGGGTAGTCCTTTATCCCTAGACATCATTCGTGCTACTTTCCCTCAACAAGCCGATATGCTTCGTCTTGAGAATTACAATGGTAAAGGTGATCCTGTCACTCATGTTAAAACATTTCAAATCCTTTGTAGTGATTATGCTCATGACCATAGGATTTTAGCTAAATTGTTTGCTAGAACTTTTCGTGATAAGGATTTGCAATGGTATTTTTCTATACCTCCTTATTCAATTGATTCTTTTCCTAAACTTTCTAATACCTTTATCCAACAATTTCAAAATAACATTGGTCCACAAGTTTCCTTAACTAATTTAATGCATTGTAAACAAAACATTAAGGAAAAGTTGACTAATTTTATTGGTATATTTAAGCATTTGTATGCTCAAATTTCTTATCTTGTTCCTGATATTTCTATTCAACACATGTTTATTTCAAATTTACAAAAGGATATTAGAGATAAGATTCTACTTACTGAATTTACTTCTTTTCAACAAATTTGTGCATCACTTCACCATTATCAGTTACAAGTGAGTCAATTTGAGAGAAACACTCCAATGGATCCCGTTCCAGTTGATAAGAGTGATACTTCTCCTAATCCTAATAAGTTTCACAAACCTAACAACTATGTCAAGATTAATAAACAGACGAATGTGGTTGTTGACCAAGTTGTTGTTACATCCAATAATACCACTTCTGCATCCACTTCTTTCCGTATGAATCGTACATTTACTCCTCTCTCTGAAACTTTGCATTCTATAATGAGTAGGTTGTTAAGTGCTAATATAATTACCTTGCCTCCTGTTCAAGCTCTTCTCCCTACCATGATAGCATCCAAATCCTTCGATTCTAAAGATTTTTGTCAATACACTACAACATTTGGGGTCAGATTTTGATGCCAATTTGCAATGGTGCTACCATTTGTGTGTGATTATTGTGTTTTTTTTCCAAGTGCTCTTGATGTTGTCATAATGGCGATGATACCATCGTAATTGTGACACCATTTTGATTATAAACAAAAAATAAATAAAACGAAAGGCTCATTTGTGATCAAGCTGTGCATGCGAGTGGAAGAGGGTCCTAATTACTATTGTATGTCAAAGACGTGAAGAATAGGTGAATCTCGATGGATTTTTTTTAGCTGAAGATCCCGTAGGATTCTTTGCATTCAATCTAGCTGGTAAGCTCTCCATTTTGTTGTGCAGGCTATGTCCCTCATTAGGCATGTCTTTGTACCTTTATTAAACAAAATATCACTGTTGTATATCATTTGTGATTTCATTACTTGAAAAATCATAAAAAATATGTATTTTCCTCTTGTATTGGTGATTTTATTAGACATCTGGACTTTTTCTTATTAGCTTTTGATACATGTGTCTCTGCTAAATCTTCTTTTATATGCTCGTGAATAAGGGTTCATATATTTGTACTCTAGTTGAAAGAAAAACATAATGAAAACCCTACAAGCTCTTTTATTCTTGCAAGTCGCGGGTCTCTCAGTTGAGGGTTTCAATTGTGAAATCTGTGACTTTACTCTTTGAAACCCATTTTGATTTTATGCATATTTCAATGCTCTATACTTTATGTTGTCTGAGCTTTCTTTTAGCTGTGAGTTTTCTTTGTTCTTGTACTAGCAAATGGGCATTTATTTTTTACTGGAAAATGGAAGGTCTAGTTCAAAATGATTTCACTGTGGTAGCCATGGGACATGAGTTTCCCTAAGACAATTTGTAATGTGATTTGTTCATTTTATCGAATCTCCTCGTTTGGTTCATATTTTGAAATTTGTGAAACTGTTTTGAACAT